>JASAMZ010007951.1:0-18734 GCA_030248115.1 Linhomoeus sp. GSCO2_2 | reverse complement strand
TGAAAGGAAGGTTAATTGGAGGAAAGGAAGGTTAATTGGAGTATCTACAGTACTGAATGACTCCACGCACAACTTTGTAAAAGTACCAAGCATCGCTTACAGACAACGCCGGTTACTCCACCTACTGGGTCGGCCTGACTCAACTGGACGGTCAGTCGGCTCCAGGCGCCGGCTGGTTCTGGACGACGATCGACGGCGGACAAGAGGCCGCTGACGACGTCTCCTGGAAGGCTGGCCGCCCCAACGACCTCAATGGAGTGGAAAGCAACCTCGCCAACTGCGCTTGGACGTCCGCCAGTCAGTGGTCGAAGCAGGACGCCGGCTGCGACTGGTCCGCCTACCCCCTCTGCCACGTCCATGGTACGCTGGTGATGACAGCACATGCGAGTTAGATAGACAAGATCCTCGTCAGACCTGCAAAGGGTTGCATTGTTCTGCCGAGTCCAATGTTCAGCCATTCCATTTCTCTTTGAGAGCCAGCCGAGTTCCGCTTCGTCCTGCTGAAGAAGGGTGAGCGTGTGGCCTCATCCACCCCCATTGACACTATTCCGACTGGCGAGAAATTCGCCTGCGGCTACGCCTGTAACGTTCGCTGGGATTGTCGAAGCTTCAGCGTCAACAGTAGCGTCTGTAGTCTGCACGGCGAGGTACCGACGGATGCCGACTTCGCCGCTGATGTGGCCTCGCGCGTTTGGGTGAAGATAGCCAAGAACTTGTAAAGACCAAATTCGCTAGGCTCTTTGTTTTCAGTTGTGCTGAGGTGAAATGCAAACCGTCAAACTAAAAATTTCGAACAAATCCTGTCGCTTGCTGTGTTAATCTTATGAAGTGAACATGTCAGTTCAATCACGCCAGAAGTTCCAAAGAACCTAGATGCTGGTACGGCACTCCACTTCATTATCGATTGTCGACCGTCCGGCTCGACTTAGGGCGCGTTGACGACATCAAATCAAGTAAGAAGGAACAAATCATGGGCGAACAATTACTGACGCGTAACGAAGCTGTTACAGTAAAACACTAACACCGATATGCCGACAAGTGTTGTGTGTCTGCCATAATCTTGCCACTCGATAGTGTATTCTTCTGGATAAATAGCCAAGAGGGCAACAAACACGCCTGACTCGCGAGTTGCCAAGACGTGCACCTGGATACAAGGACGGTACACCGCTACCACTCATTTCCCCTCGCTTCCCTCTTCCAGTCCGCCTCACTGAGCTTCTTGCACTTAGAAGGTTGCATGAATTCCAAAGCTCGCCTCCCTCACTCCAACCGCAAAGCGCACTGTCTGACTGGAAAATGGCGACCGACAAGTGCGGCCTGGCCATCCTGGTTCTTGTGACCGCTTTCTACACAAGGGACACGAATGCGGAAGGTCAGATGCTAGTCTGGCCGTTCTGCGTTGCGTTTGCTCGATCGCTAGATCTCATTATCGATGTGACAGCGCGACCTCATTGGCGCTTTGGTGGCGTATACGCATGCAGCACAATTCCAACCTAAGGGCCAATACTGCAGTTGCTTCAGAGCCGAGCTGCCACACCCGAGTCGGCGGCGGCCGCTGCCTTCTCCTCCTCCACAGTCCGATGAACTTCTCTGTGGCGCGCAAGGCCTGCGAGTCCCAGAGCGGTCGACTTGTGGCCAAGTTATCAGAGGAGGAGTTCACGGCGGTGTCGACGCACCAAGGTGGGGTCCGCTACGTCTATGCCGCAACGCGTACATATGGGATAGACTAGAGTTCGGTCAAGACTGGAACTGGCGGTTCTGAAGTGCACGTTTGGGAGTGCGATTTTTGAATTTGCGGGATCGGTTGTCCAACCCAGCTCCTACAAGTCGTTGACCATTTGCAGACAACTCTGGCTACACTGTCTACTGGGTGGGACTGAGCCAGACGGACAATCAGGCGAGTCCAGGCGTAGGCTGGTTCTGGACGGCCATCGACGGCGGGCAAGAGGTCGCCGACGACGTCGCGTGGAAGACCAACTACCCGAAGGATTACAGTGGTGTGGAAAGCAACGGGGCCAACTGCGGCTGGATATTAGCTGCCCAATGGGGGCTACAGGACGCCAGCTGCGCAGCGACTGCCTACGCCCTATGCCACATTCATGGTAGACACCGTGAGTGCTCCAATAAGCGCCCTCCCTGCCGAATTAGTCACCCCTCCTCTCCAATGCACCCCTCCTAAGCCCTAGCGGGAATAAACAAACAAGCCGCCGAGGATCATTGGAGTATTTGTGGTGCACTTCAGGCTGAGAAAGACGCTCGCAAGCCTAGCAATCACATTGGCCCCACTGTACATGCTGTACAGTGTACACTCTATACAACGTTAGTGTTGCTGTCGCAATTCGATCTAACGTCCCCCGCCCCTTCCACTTTTCTTTGAGTGCCGACCACCTTCGTCCTGCTGAAGAAAGGGGTCCGAATCGCCTCGTCAACTCCAATGGACACTATTCCAACCAGCAAGAAGTTCTCCTGCGGTCACGCCTGCAACCTTCGCTCCGACTGCTGGAGCTTCAGCATCAACGCTACCATCTGTAGTCTGCACGGCGAGGTGCCTGCAGATGCCGATTTGGCAGCTGATGAGGCTTCCCGCGTTTGGGCGAAGATGACGAACTATGAGTGAAGATCGAACTCGAGATTCAGCATATTATGAACCCAGATTTCTGAATTTAATACCATTATGTACATACGGTAATTGAATATTTCACCTGTGGCAAAGCGGTTGTCATGAGGACGCCGAGGCAAGGAGAAACCACCAGTCTCCTTCACTACTGCAGGACAAGTTGCCTCTTCAGCTTTCATCGTCTTTCAAAGTTTTAAACGATATACGCGCGCGGGTGGCAGTAAACATGATCGTTCGACGACACCTGGCTGACTCGTAGTTGAGTATTTGGCCAGGATAATCGTCAATGGGGGGACGCAGCTAAGCCCAGTACGAAAGGAGTGGGCGCATCTTTTATGCCAGGCAGCCAGACGAGCAGTTTGGAGACCGCCCACCTTCGTCGAACTCTCTACTCAAGCAGTAACTAAATGGCAGTGTAGGTACATGCAGCAGAATAATCAATATGGAAGGCGGCACAGAGGGAGTGGGTGCACTCACGACATGCTAACTTCCATGCGGTCAAGCGAGGTGTTTGGCCGGCCGCCCACTTCTGTTGGACTGATCACTCACCACCACTGCAGGCAAGCAGTCCATTGCTCGCGAACTGTTTAGGGCGAGAATGGCGACCCGCTTAGGACCTGCCATTCTGCAGTTCTTGGCATTCCTGCTGGCGAGAGCCGAAGGTTCCCCATTGCATCGGTCTTCGCTTCGGTAGACACAAACCCCCTTCCGGTTCAGATTGCCACACTACCGTCGACGGTCGCTGCCTTGTCGCCATCGGTGCCAAGTCCAACTACGACACGGCGAAAGCCCAGTGCGCGGACAGGGGAGGACAGGTGGTGGCCAGACCGACGCCTGACGAGCTGACCGCCGTCTCAAGTCACCCAGGTCGGTTCTATGGTACAGCATCATGCGTTGAATCAAGGATAAACAGCGCAAGGCATCACACCAAACAGTGTAAGCAGGTACAATATGACAAACATCAGAGCAGCAGGATACGATGATGGAAAGTAGGAGTAGAACTGCTGTTATCGACTGGGCGACCTCATGACGTCAGTAATGCTCCTGCGCGCAGTGCTCGCAACGTCTTAGGGTTTTGGCTTGCTCCTTGTCTAGTCGGCAGCGACTGCAACAACGACATTGACGTATCGAATCAACAGAGCTCTACCGGGTGTCCCAAAAAAAAGTGAACACTTTTTCTATAGCCCGTAACTTGCGCTCATGTGAATCAATTTTGATGAAACTTGGCAGTCGCATGCCCTGATGTGTTGTTGATGAGCATGACAAATTGGAGCCGAATCGGTTCAGGATTGCCTGGCTTACATGCACTTAAGCCGGTCAGGCTCAAATCTCTTCGCGGCCAGCGCGCAGTTCAGGCATTATGACATCTTTTGATGATTCGCTTCAGCAACTGTTTTTGACGCAAATAAATATGCGAAATGGATATAAAACATACTAAAGTACAACAGTTGTGTTGTTGGATGCTTTGAAAATGAAATTTGCCAAGTCTGGGATGATATTCCACAGGATGTGATTTCGGAGTGCATTCATTGGAAGGAAAGATTTTGGCTTTCGCGCCAGGCTGGAGGCTGTTGTTAAGGTGAAATGGGGCATACCGATTCCAAATTTGACACCCTTTGATTAGTTAACCCCCTGTGTTGGTCTGAGTTATTTTCGATCATTGTTTGTGGTCTTGAACCACGGGGACTGCTTGGATCAAGTTGGTTTTGCATGTCCCAGACTAGACCGACTGTAACTATGCTTGTGTCAGATCTTTACAGATGTAATTTTGTGTATCGAAGAAGAACACTATAATGTATGTATGTGCAAAATTTGGTTGAGATCTGCTAACCTCACAGCGAGTTATGAGCTGGAGAAAAAGTGTTCACTTTTTTTTGGGACACCCGGTAGAAAGAATCATCCGCCTAACAATCCTTGTCGATGGCAGATAATACCGCCCTAAGTGTCAACTACTATTGGGTGGGCCTGATCCAAGTAGCCAATCAAGAGCTGCCGGACGCCGGCTGGGTCTGGGTCGTCGACGACCAGTACTCGAGTGCGGAGGACGCTGATTGGACCCCGTGACAGCCCAACGACTCCGACGGAACCGAAAACGACGCGCAGAACAGCGCCCGCGCACGTTCCTCTACGGGCACAACGGACGACGAGACGTGCAGCATGGCCATGGCTTGGCCCCTCTGCCACATTAAGGGTAGGGTGCTTATTTCAAATCCTCCAGAAGCCCTGTCTACCAGTAGCACTACCCACAACAATCTGTAAACGGCATGGGCTACAAAGTAGAATCTTGAACATGATGAGCTTCAAATGGAGGGCAGTCATGAAGTTGCTGGGCCAGTTAACTGTACGTATTAACGTTGAACTCACTACACCATGTAGGATGGCAAACTGCGTAAGACCCGTCTCATACGCACGTCTCACATTGGCAGCGCTAAGGAGGCTAGCGGATTCCCATCCCATTTAGTTTGTCACACCACCATCGGCGGTCGTTGCCTTTTGGCTGTCGATGTCAAGTCGGATTACGACACAGCGAAAGCCCAGTGTGCGGACAGGGGAGGAGAACTGGTGGCTAAACCAACGCCTTTTGAGTTGACCGACGTCTCCAATCATCCAGGTCCGTCCGCTGTACAGCGTTACAGTATCAGGCATTAAACTTGTGCGTTCCGTTCTGCTGTTTGGAACACAAGGTAGGTAAACGGAATACATTACCAAGCGATGAACGCCCGACCACATTCTCGTCATCTCCTTGTTTGATGGGGCGCGCATGACTTGCACAACAGATTGACAAGAGGTCTTGCCAAGTTTTCTCCAAGCTCGCGTTTAATGTTTCTCTGCTGGTTGAATCATTTTGTTAACGGCAGCTGGAGATACTCTGGAGAATAATCCCACCAAAAGTGCTTGCCTATTATTGCAGACAATCAGAACGGGAACATCAACTGCTATTGGGTGGGCCTGATCCAACTCGTCAAGCAGGGACTGCCAACTGCCGGCTGGGTCTGGGTCGTCGACGGCCAGCATACGAGTGCGGAAGACGCTGATTGGACGCCGGGACAGCCCAACGACGCCGACGGAACCGAAAACGATGCTCAGAACTGCGCCCGCGCCTACGCCCACAAAGGGACGATGGAAGACGAGACCTGCGGCATGGCCATGGCTTGGCCCCTCTGCCACATCAAGGGTAGGATGGCTATTTCAATTGCAAAAGATTACTAAAAAGATTTTGTCCACTTGGAGTCAAGGGAAACAAATGTACAGATGTTGTTGGCTGAAGGCTGTTAGTTTGTCCGATTACCCACAACAGGCGGCCGGGGGTCTGCGTAGTCTCAATGCACTAACGCATTGCATTGCAAAACAGAGGTAACGACTTGCTAGCAAGCCAGGTTGGAGTCGGTCAGTCAGCTGTCGGCAGTTGGTATATTGTTTACGGCTCTTGCGGAGAATCAATGGGATTTTGTTTTAGAAACGACTGCCCAACCACCAACCACTACTACAATAACGACCACCGCCGCTGCACCATTATTGTCAGGTTTGCTGATGGCGACAACAGACGTTGTAACCCTGACTTTGACTTTGAGAAAGAACCCTCCTATGTAAGTCGGGTTGTGAAAACTCAGAGTTGGTAAAGCATGAGCGCGTAAAGCAGTGTTCTAGGTGCAAATTCTTGCGTCGATTGGTGCAGGAAGCTGAAGATTGGCGTTAGATACAGTATCTCACACCATTGGGTTATTATACAATCCAACCAGTCGCCCTTTTAATCTTGTCCAAGCGGTCTCGTTCGAAACGAATTCAACAAGCTCGCTAGGTGGACAATGGCAAACTGTTCGTTGCCCATCCCGTCTCCTAGTTCTTGTAACGAGAGCAGAAGGTTGCTTCCTCCATTGCTAACCAGGTAGACCTACAATAACTGTACCTTCCTGTTCAGTCTGTCACAGCGCCATCGGCGGTCGCTGCCTTGTCGCCATCGGTGCCAAGTCCAACTACGACACGGCGAAAGCCCAGTGCGCGGACAGAAATGGGCAGCTGGTGACCAGACCGACACTTGCCGAGTTGACCGCCGTCTCAAGTCACCCAGGTTAGCTGAACGCCACAGCGTCAGACGTTGAACTCACACAGGATAAGACAACATGCCGCAGGCACAATACGACAAGCATTAGAGCAGACGGACGGTACGCGATAGTGAAAGTAGAAACTGCTTTTGTCGACTGGGCGGCCATGATGTTTGTGATTGCTCCTGCTCGCAACGTTTGCAATGCGTTTGTGCTCGACGACGCGTGAGTTGACACCGTTCGGCATTCCACAGACTAATGTTGCTGAAACAGTCAGCTGCAACTGTGCAACAACCAAAAAACTCTTGTTTACTCTGTTGAACCAATGTAGCCTCTAGAAAGGATCATCCTTTGTCTTTGAAAGTCTTTGTTGATGACAGACAACAACGGCCTGAACATCTACGCCTATTGGGTGGGCCTGATCCAACAAATCAAGCAGGGACTGCCAACTGCCGGCTGGGTCTGGGTGATCGACGGCCAGTATACGAGTGCGGAGGACGCTGACTGGACGCTGGGACAGCCCAACGACTCCGACGGAGCCGAAAACGACGCCCAAAACTGCGCTCGCGTGAATCCCTCCACAAACCAGATGGACGACGAGCTACTACTGCAACGACCACCGCTGCTGCACCATTGCCAGGTTTGCTGATGCTGACCACAGACGTAAACAGTGCTTGAACTGTTTAACTGGAACCCTCCTAAGTCGGGTTGTAAACACTCCGAGTGGATAAGTCATACGCACATTGAGCGGGATTCTCATCGCAATGAAAATCCATTTCCTAAAGACTTGATATTCTCTTCTGCAAGGTACTTTGCGTTATCTTTCAGCTTGCCACTTCACCCTTCTAAAGCTGCGGGCTCGCGTCGCGTCGTCGCCGTTGGAGACCGTTCCTACCAGGGATCCACTCGTCTGCGGACAGGCCTGCGCCGCGCGCGCCCAATGCTGGATCTTCAGTGTCGACGCCGCCACGTGCAGTCTGCACGGAGAGAAGCCTCCCGACGCCCGCTTCGCTCGCGACGAGATCTCGTTCGTTTGGCTGAAGATCCACCAGAATTGAGGCGGTCGATGTGGATCGACAGTGATTCGATTGGCTGGCAAGAGGTTGTGGTAAATATGAGGGTGCTGTTGTGACAGCCAGCAGTGCCTTCTACTATGTAGGTACATGCAAGCCCACTCGACTAGGTAGTGCTTGCCGTGTCTATAGTCTATACCGCTACTTCTGAGCTCTAAATGCCTACTAGCGGCAGCAGAACGCTTCGTTCTATCCTCAAACGGAAAATGTAATCTACACAAGTGTATTCGTGAGTTAGACCAGCAATGGTACACGACGGCTGTTCTACCCCGTAACTTGTTTCTGACGAAGATTTTTCAACTGTGACTGATGTAATGGAATGTAGTTTTGGCGGTTTGGATCTGTACGTTCCGCCTTAATTCCAACTTGACGACAGGTTAGGACTTGGAAGTTGGTAAAATTAATGAACGACCGCTTAGACAGAACGAGAACAACGGGAACATCAAAGGCGATCACCGCGCTCAGCGTAAGACGATATGGGAACCAGTAAAACTTCAACCAAACTATGTAGAACCCATTATCCAACTTCAAAGGCCATTGCGGAACAGTATGGCATACCGTAATTACCTTTTAACGACACACTCCAAAGACACAAATAGTACTTCGCTACAACTGATGGCTCATTGGATATCCAGAGATCTCCTCTGTTGTGAAGGGGCCTCGAGCTAATGTTGTCTTTTCCTTAAAGTGCAGCAAGGCAAGACATTGACACAGGGCCCTCTGGTCGCTTGTGGATCGCAGGGACGAAATAACCTATGCCCAGGCTACAACGCTGGCTCTGACCAGTACTGTAATTGGTGAACGCCGCGTGGCAACTAGAGATGGGCACCGGACACCGGTCAGCATATTCCAACGGGGAACCGGCCGGCAAATTTCTCGCTCAATAGGCAACTGGTCGGCAACCGGTAACAAAATTGATCCTGCTATTGGTTAGAGGAGAGCGAAAAGGAAGCGAAAAAGATTTGGACCTACCGGGAATCGCACCGGGACCTTATGGCTGGAATCGCCGTTGCTCTACCACTGAGCTGTAGGTCGCCAATCGAGTACACTCCATTTCGCTCTTATAACCCTGCCTCCCCTCGCTATGCACACAAGGCTGTAGTGATGTAGCCTTACGGCTACTTTCAACTCAGCCACAAGGTAGAGCCGATGGCAGATGGCTAGCGCATTTTGACGCGAAATATAGCGCAATATTGACTGCAGCGAGGATCATCAATGATCTCAACAACAAAATTCTCAACCGGCCGGCGACCGGCCGGCAATGTGCGCTAGCCGGTTGGCAACTGGAGCAATACGTAACTGAACGAAGAACACGGCAAAATATAACGTATTGCTCCAGTTGCCAACCGGCTAGCGCACATTGCCGGCCGGTCGCCGGCCGGTTGAGAATTTTGTTGTTGAGATCATTGATGATCCTCACCGCAGTCAATATTGCGCTATATTTCGCGTCAAAATGCGCTAGCCATCTGACATCGGCTTTACCTTGTGGCTGAGTTGAAAATAGCCGTAAGGCTACATCACTACAGCCTCGTGTGCATAGCGAGGGGGAGGCAGGCTTAGAAGAGCGAAATGGAGTGTACTCGATTGGCGACCTATAGCTCAGTGGTAGAGCAACGGCGATTCCAGCCAAAAGGTCCCAGGTTCGATTCCCGGTAGGTCCAAATCTTCTTCGCTTCCTTTTTGCTCTCCTCTAACCAATAGCAAGATCAATTTTGTTACCGGTTGCCTACTGAGCGAGAAATTTGCCGGCCGGTTTCCCATTGGAATATGCTGACCGGTGTCCGGTGCCCATCTCTAGTTGCCACGCGGCGTTCACAAATTACAGTACTGGTCAGAGCCAGGGTTGTAGCCTGGGCATAGGTCATTTCGTCCCTGCGATCCACAAGCGACCAGAGGGCCCTGTGTCAATGTCTTGCCTTGCTGCACTTTAAGGAAAAGACAACATTAGCTCGAGGCCTCTTCACAACAGAGGAGATCTCTGGACATCCGATGAGTCATCAGTTGTAGTGAAGTACATTTTGTGTCTTTGGAGTGTGTCGTTAAAAGGTTATTACGGTATGCCGTACTGTTCCGCAATGGCCTTTGAAGTTGGATAATGGGTTCTAGTTTGGTTGAAGTCTTACTGGTTCCCATATCGTCTTACGCTGAGCGCGGTGACCGCCTTTGATGTTCCCGTTATCCTCGTTTGGTCGAAGCGGTCATTCATTCAGTCTCCCAACTTCCAAGCCCAACCTGTCGCCAAGTTGGAGGAAAGTGGAACGCAGAGATCCAAACCGCCAAAACTACATTCCATTACATCAGTCACAGTTGAAAAATCTTCGTCAGAAACAAGTTACGGGGTAGAACAGCCGTCGTGTACCATTGCTGGTCTAACTCACGAATACACTTGTGTAGACTACATTTTCCGTTTGAGGATAGAACGAAGCGTTCTGCTGCCGCTAGTAGGCATTTAGAGCTCAGAAGTAGCGGTATAGACACGGCAAGCACTACCTAGTCAAGTGGACTTGCATGTACCTACATAGTAGAAGGCACTGCTGACGGTCACAGCACCCTCATATGTACCACAACCTCTTGCCAGCCAACCAAATCACTGTCGAACCACATCGAACAACTTACTCAATCCTGGTGGATCTTCAGCCAAACGAACGAGTCCTCTTCTGGGGTGAAGCGGGCGTCGGGAGGCTTGTCTGCGTGCAGACTGCACGTGGCGGCGTCGACACCGAAGATCCAGCACATTCGGCGCGCGCGGCGCAGGCCTGTCCGCAGACGAGTGGATCCCTGGTAGAAACGCTCTCCAGCGGCGGCGACGCGACGCGAGCCCGCAGCTTTAGAAGGGCGAAGTGGCAAGCTGAAAGATAACGCATAGTACTTTCCAGAAGTGATATCAAGTCTTCATGAAAATGGACTTTCATTGCTATGAGAATCCCGTTCTATGTGCGTATGACTTATCCACTCGGAGTGTTTACAACTCGACTTAGGAGTGTTCCAGTCACTGTTTACGTCTGTGGTCAGCATCAGCAAACCTGGCAATGGTGCAGCAGCGGTGGTCGTTGTAGTAGTAGCTCGTCGTCCATCTGGTTTGTGGAGGGATTCACGCGAGCGCAGTTTTGGGCGTCGTTTTCGGTTCTGTCGGAGTCGTTGGGGTGTCCCCGCGTCCAAAAAGCGGCCACCCCCCGCCAGTAAAGGCCGTCGACGACCCAAAACCAGCCCGCAGTTTGCAGTGCCTGCCAGACTTTCTGGATCAGGCCCACCCAATAGGCGTAGATGTTCAGGCCGTTGTTGTCTGGCATCGACAAAGACTTTCAAAGACAAAGGATGATCCTTTCTAGAGGCTACATTGGTTCAACAGAGTAAACAAGAATTTTTTGGTTGTTTTCTAATTGCAGCCCACGTCTTTCAGCAACATTAGTCTATGGAATGCCGAACGGTGTCAACTCACGCGTCGTCGAGCACAAACGCATTGCAAACGTTGCTGCGAGCAGGAGCAATCACAAACATCATGGCCGCCCAGTCGACAAAAGCAGTTTCTACTTTCACTATCGCGTACCGTCCGTCTGCTCTAATGCTTGTCGTATTGTGCCTGCGGCATGTTGTCTTACTTAGGCTGCTTATCCTATGTGAGTTCAACGTCTGACGCTGTGGCGTTCAGCTAACCTGGTGACTTGAGACGGCGGTCTACGGCAAGTGTCGGTCTGGTCACCAGCTGCCCATTTCTGTCCGCGCACTGGGCTTTCGCCGTGTCGTAGTTGGACTTGGCATCGATGGCGACAAGGCAGCGACCGCCGATGGCGCTGTGACAGACTGAACAGGAAGGTACAGTTATTGTAGGTCTACCTGGTTAGCAATGGAGGAAGCAACCTTCTGCTCTCGTTACAAGAACTAGGAGACGGGATGGGCAACGAACAGTTTGCCATTGTCCACCTAGCGAGCTTGTTGAATTCGTTTCGAACGAGACCGCTTGGACAAGATTAAAAGGGCGACTGGTTGGATTGTATAATAACCCAATGGTGTGAGATACTGTATCTAACGCCAATCTTCAGCTTCCTGCACCAATCGACGCAAGAATTGCACCTAGAACACTGCTTTACGCGCTCATGCTTTACCAACTCTGAATTTTCACAACCCGACTTACATAGGAGGGTTCTTTCTCAAAGTCAAAGTCAGGGTTACAACGTCTGTTGTCGCCATCAGCAAACCTGACAATAATGGTGCAGCGGCGGTGGTCGTTATTGTAGTGGCGGTTGGTGGTTGGGCAGTCGTTTCTAAAACAAAATCCCATTGATTCTCCGCAAGAGCCGTAAACAATATACCAACTGCCGACAGCTGACTGACCGACTCCAACCTGGCTTGCTAGCAAGTCGTTACCTCTGTTTTGCAATGCAATGCGTTAGTGCATTGAGACTACGCAGACCCCCGGCCGCCTGTTGTGGGTAATCGGACAAACTAACAGCCTTCAGCCAACAACATCTGTACATTTCGCTTTCCTTGACTCCAAGTGGACAAAATCTTTTTAGTAATCTTTTGCAATTGAAATAGCCATCCTACCCTTGACTGCTGGCAGAGGGGCCAAGCCATGGCCATGCTGCACGTCTCGTCTTCCATCGTCCCTTTGTGGGCGTAGGCGCGGGCGCAGTTCTGAGCATCGTTTTCGGTTCCGTCGGAGTCGTTGGGCTGTCCCGGCGTCCAATCAGCGTCTTCCGCACTCGTATGCTGGCCGTCGACCACCCAGACCCAGCCGGCAGTTGGCAGTTCCTGCTTGACGAGCTGGATCAGGCCCACCCAATAGCAGTTGATGTTCTCACCATAGTTATCTGCCATAATAAGAAAGCACTTTCGGTGAGATTATTCTCCAGATTATCTCCAGCTGCCGTCGTAACAAATTGATTCAACCAGCAGAGAAACATGAATCTTATGGTTATTGCTTGGTGGCCAGAACAACTTGGGCAAGACCTCTTGACAGGCTGTTGTCAAGTCATGCGCGCCCCATCAAACAAGGAGATGACGAGAATGTGGTCGGGCGTTCATCGCTTGGTAATGTATTCCGTTTACCTACCTTGTGTTCCAAACAGCAGAACGGAACGCACAAGTTTAATGCCTGATACTGTAACGCTGTACAGCGGACGGACCTGGATGATTGGAGACGTCGGTCAACTCAAAAGGCGTTGGTTTGGCCACCAGCTCTCCTCCCCTGTCTGCGCACTGCGCCTTCGCTGTGCCGTAGTCTGACTTGATATCGACGGCGAAAAGGCAACGACCGCCGATCGCTGTGTGACAAACTAAATGGGATGGGAATCCGCTAGCGTCCTTAGCGCTGCCAATGTGAGACGTGCGTATGAGAGGACGGCTTACGCAGCTTGCCATCCTACATGGTGTAGTGAGTTCAACGTTAATACGTACAGTTAACTGGCCCAGCAACTTCATGACTGCCCTCCATTTGAAGCTCATCATGTTCAAGATTCTACTTTGTAGCCCATGCCGTTTACAGATTGTCGTGGAGTGCAATTGAACAACTAGAGGGATTGGGCTAGGATTTGAACGAAGCACCTGTAAATGTGGCAGAGGGGCCGAGCCATGGCCACGCCGCACGCCTTGTCGTCCATCTGGTTTGTGCCCGTAGGAGGAACGTGCGCGGGCGCTGTTTTGGGCGTCGTTTTCGGTTCCGTCGGAGTCGTTGGGCTGCCCCGGGGTCCAATCAGCGTCCTCCGCACTCGAGTACTGGTCGTCGACGACCCAGACCCAGCCGGCGTCCGGCAGCTCTTGCTTGATTGGCTACTTGGATCAGGCCCACCCAATAGTAGTTGACACTTAGGGCGGTATTATCTGCCATCGACAAGGATTGTTAGGCGGATGATCCTTTGGCTCACCGGGTGTCCCAAAAAAAAGTGAACACTTTTTCTCCAGCTCATAACTCGCTGTGAGGTTAGCAGATCTCAACCAAATTTTGCACATACATACATTATAGTGTTCTTCTTCGATACACAAAATTACATCTGTAAAGATCTGACACAAGCATAGTTACAGTCGGTCTAGTCTGGGACATGCAAAACCAACTTGATCCAAGCAGTCCCCGTGGTTCAAGACCACAAACAATGATCGAAAATAACTCAGACCAACACAGGGGGTTAACTAATCAAAGGGTGTCAAATTTGGAATCGGTATGCCCCATTTCACCTTAACAACAGCCTCCAGCCTGGCGCGAAAGCCAAAATCTTTCCTTCCAATGAATGCACTCCGAAATCACATCCTGTGGAATATCATCCCAGACTTGGCAAATTTCATTTTCAAAGCATCCAACAACACAACTGTTGTACTTTAGTATGTTTTATATCCATTTCGCATATTTATTTGCGTCAAAAACAGTTGCTGAAGCGAATCATCAAAAGATGTCATAATGCCTGAACTGCGCGCTGGCCGCGAAGAGATTTGAGCCTGACCGGCTTAAGTGCATGTAAGCCAGGCAATCCTGAACCGATTCGGCTCCAATTTGTCATGCTCATCAACAACACATCAGGGCATGCGACTGCCAAGTTTCATCAAAATTGATTCACATGAGCGCAAGTTACGGGCTATAGAAAAAGTGTTCACTTTTTTTGGGACACCCGGTAGAGCTCTGTTGATTCGATACGTCAATGTCGTTGTTGCAGTCGCTGCCGACTAGACAAGGAGCAAGCCAAAACCCTAAGACGTTGCGAGCACTGCGCGCAGGAGCATTACTGACGTCATGAGGTCGCCCAGTCGATAACAGCAGTTCTACTCCTACTTTCCATACATCGTATCCTGCTGCTCTGATGTTTGTCATATTGTACCTGCTTACACTGTTTGGTGTGATGCCTTGCGCTGTTTATCCTTGATTCAACGCATGATGCTGTACCATAGAACCGACCTGGGTGACTTGAGACGGCGGTCAGCTCGTCAGGCGTCGGCCTGGCCACCACCTGTCCTCCCCTGTCCGCGCACTGGGCTTTCGCCGTGTCGTAGTTGGACTTGGCACCGATGGCGACAAGGCAGCGACCGTCGACGGTAGTGTGGCAACCTGAACCGGAAGGGGGTTTGTGTCTACCGAAGCGAAGACCGATGCAATGGGGAACCTTCGGCTCTCGCCAGCAGGAATGCCAAGAACTGCAGAATGGCAGGTCCTGAAGCGGGTCGCCATTCTCGCCGAAACAGTTCGCGAGCAATGGACTGCTTGCCTGCAGTGGTGGTGAGTGATCAGTCCAACAGAAGTGGGCGGCCGGCCAAACACCTCGCTTGACCGCATGGAAGTTGAGCATGTCGTGAGTGCACCCACTCCCTCTGTGCCGCCTTCCATATTGATTATTCTGCTGCATGTACCTACACTGCCATTTAGTTACTGCTTGAGTAGAGAGTTCGACGAAGGTGGGCGGTCTCCAAACCGCTCGTCTGGCTGCCTGGCATAAAAGATGCGCCCACTCCTTTCGTACTGGGCTTAGCTGCGTCCCCCCATTGACGATTATCCTGGCCAAATACTCAACTACGAGTCAGCCAGGTGTCGTCGAACGATCATGTTTACTGCCACCCGCGCGCGTATATCGTTTAAAACTTTGAAAGACGATGAAAGCTGAAGAGGCAACTTGTCCTGCAGTAGTGAAGGAGACTGGTGGTTTCTCCTTGCCTCGGCGTCCTCATGACAACCGCTTTGCCACAGGTGAAATATTCAATTACCGTATGTACATAATGGTATTAAATTCAGAAATCTGGGTTCATAATATGCTGAATCTCGAGTTCGATCTTCACTCATAGTTCGTCATCTTCGCCCAAACGCGGGAAGCCTCATCAGCTGCCAAATCGGCATCTGCAGGCACCTCGCCGTGCAGACTACAGATGGTAGCGTTGATGCTGAAGCTCCAGCAGTCGGAGCGAAGGTTGCAGGCGTGACCGCAGGAGAACTTCTTGCTGGTTGGAATAGTGTCCATTGGAGTTGACGAGGCGATTCGGACCCCTTTCTTCAGCAGGACGAAGGTGGTCGGCACTCAAAGAAAAGTGGAAGGGGCGGGGGACGTTAGATCGAATTGCGACAGCAACACTAACGTTGTATAGAGTGTACACTGTACAGCATGTACAGTGGGGCCAATGTGATCGCTAGGCTGGCCAGCGTTTCTCAGCCTGAAGTGCACCACAAATACTCCAATGATCCTCGGCGGCTTGTTTGTTTATTCCCGCTAGGGCTTAGGAGGGGTGCATTGGAGAGGAGGGGTGACTAATTCGGCAGGGAGGGCGCTTATTGGAGCACTCACGGTGTCTACCATGAATGTGGCATAGGGCGTAGGCAGTCGCTGCGCAGCTGGCGTCCTGTAGCCCCCATTGGGCAGCTAATATCCAGCCGCAGTTGGCCCCGTTGCTTTCCACACCACTGTAATCCTTCGGGTAGTTGGTCTTCCACGCGATGTCGTCGGCGACCTCTTGCCCGCCGTCGATGGCCGTCCAGAACCAGCCTACGCCTGGACTCGCCTGATTGTCCGTCTGGCTCAGTCCCACCCAGTAGACAGTGTAGCCAGAGTTGTCTGCAAATGGTCAACGACTTGTAGGAGCTGGGTTGGACAACCGATCCCGCAAATTCAAAAATCGCACTCCCAAACGTGCACTTCAGAACCGCCAGTTCCAGTCTTGACCGAACTCTAGTCTATCCCATATGTACGCGTTGCGGCATAGACGTAGCGGACCCCACCTTGGTGCGTCGACACCGCCGTGAACTCCTCCTCTGATAACTTGGCCACAAGTCGACCGCTCTGGGAACTCGCAGGCCTTGCGCGCCACAGAGAAGTTCATCGGACTGTGGAGGAGGAGAAGGCAGCGGCCGCCGCCGACTCGGGTGTGGCAGCTCGGCTCTGAAGCAACTGCAGTATTGGCCCTTAGGTTGGAATTGTGCTGCATGCGTATACGCCACCAAAGCGCCAATGAGGTCGCGCTGTCACATCGATAATGAGATCTAGCGATCGAGCAAACGCAACGCAGAACGGCCAGACTAGCATCTGACCTTCCGCATTCGTGTCCCTTGTGTAGAAAGCGGTCACAAGAACCAGGATGGCCAGGCCGCACTTGTCGGTCGCCATTTTCCAGTCAGACAGTGCGCTTTGCGGTTGGAGTGAGGGAGGCGAGCTTTGGAATTCATGCAACCTTCTAAGTGCAAGAAGCTCAGTGAGGCGGACTGGAAGAGGGAAGCGAGGGGAAATGAGTGGTAGCGGTGTACCGTCCTTGTATCCAGGTGCACGTCTTGGCAACTCGCGAGTCAGGCGTGTTTGTTGCCCTCTTGGCTATTTATCCAGAAGAATACACTATCGAGTGGCAAGATTATGGCAGACACACAACACTTGTCGGCATATCGGTGTTAGTGTTTTACTGTAACAGCTTCGTTACGCGTCAGTAATTGTTCGCCCATGATTAATTCCTTCTTACTTAATTTGATGTCGTCAACGTGCCTTAAGTCGAGCCAGACGGTCGACAATCGATAATGAAGTGGAGTGCCGTACCAGAATCTAGGTTCTTCGGAACTGCTGGCGTGATTGAACTGACACGTTCACTTCAGAAGAGCTACACAGCAAGCGACAGGATTTGTTCGACCTTTTCAGTTCGCCGGTTTGCATTTCACCTCAGCACAACTCTGAAAACAAAGAGCCTATCGAATTTGGTTTTTACAAGTTCTTGGCCATCTTCACCCAAACGCGCGAGGCCTCATCAGCAGCGAAGTCGGCATCCATCGGTATCTCGCCGTGCAGACTACAGACGGTACTGTTGACGCTGAAGCTTCGACAATCCCAGCGAACGTTGCAGGCGTAGCCGCAGGCGAATTTCTCGCCAGCTCGGAATAGTGTCAATGGGGGTGGATAAGGCCACACGTCTCACCCTTCTTCAGCAGGACGAAGCGGAACTCGGCTGGCTCTCAAAGAGAAATGGAATGGCTGAACATTGGACTTGGGGATGGGACTCGGCAGAACAATGTAATAACCCATTGCAGGCTCTGACGAGCGTCTTAGTTTGCTGCGCCCCAGCGTGGCTGCGTATATACGGACGCTATTGTCCGTTTGTGGGTGTGTGTGTGTGTGTGTGTGTGTGTACGGAACAACTAGACATGACGGTTAGTGCCACCCAATGGAGTCGAATGCGCTGAGTAACGTGCCGTTGTCCGTTTCTGTTGCTAATTTCCCTATTTCGAGATATTTACAATTAAAATACGAAAATGTCAAAAATGACACTTTCATTTACAAGTCGTATCGGCAAAGTTTTTGCTGAAATGGAAATGGCATAAGACGCGATGAATTTGTGACATAGTTTTGGATTTTGGAATTCACGAAATTAGGGATATTTTCAAGGTTTTTGTCAAAATTCCCAAATTTCGACAAATTCAAACAGCCTAAATTTCAAAATATCGTTGCTCGGATGCATCGAGCATAGTCTGCCAAGTATTTAGCAAACAGTTTCAGGGATTATAATTGACGAAATTAGGGATATTTTCAAGAGTATTGTCAAAATTCCCAAATCTTGACAATTTCAAACGGCTTAAATTTCAAAATTTCTTTTCGCAGATGTGTCGAGCATAGTCTGCCAAGTATTTATCAAATAGTTTCAGATTTTATAATTAA
Source organism: Linhomoeus sp. GSCO2_2 (assembly GCA_030248115.1). NCBI lineage: Eukaryota > Metazoa > Nematoda > Chromadorea > Monhysterida > Linhomoeidae > Linhomoeus > Linhomoeus sp. GSCO2_2. Next base: position 403 of record JASAMZ010007951.1, on the reverse strand, counting down.
CGAAATTAGGGATATTTTCAAGGGTTTTGTCAAAATTCCCAAATTTCGGCAAATTCAAACAGCTTAAATTTCAAAACTTCTTTGCACGGATGTATCGAGCATAGTCTGCTAAGTATTTAGCAAATAGTTTCAGCGAATATAATAACGAAATTTAGGATATTTTTAAGGAATTTGTCAAAATCCACAAATTTCCATTATTCAAACAGCTTAAATTTCAAAATTTCTTTTCACGGATGTGTCGAGCATAGTCTGCCAAGTATTTATCAAATAGTTTCAGATTTTATAATTAACGAAATTAGGGATATTTTCAAGGGTATTGTCAAAATTCCCAATTTTGACAATATCAAACGGCTTAAATTCGTTAAATATAAGCAATACGTAACTGAACGAAGACCATACATAC
>JASAMZ010007950.1:0-17402 GCA_030248115.1 Linhomoeus sp. GSCO2_2 | reverse complement strand
CGTTATGACGTTTTTGTCAATTTATAGATTTTTGGCAAATTGTGGCGTATTTCTATACAATTCCACAATTGCAAACCATTTTTGTTTGTGATACAAATTATCTGCGGTGTATGCTCTTTAGATTTCTGAAGAAATTTCGCCGCTAGTCCATCAGGTGACAGAGTCGATTTTCGACATTTTTACATTTTAATTGTAAATATCTCTAAATTGCAATATTTCAAAACTGTAGAACCATGTCACAAATGCTTATTAGCTTACGACCTTTCAATTTCTGCATTCACATTCGTCGATAAATGACGTTCTATTTTTGTCAATTTATGAAATTTTGACAAATAATTGCGTATTTCTATGAAATTCCACATTTGAAAAAAATTCTTTTGTGTTACAAATTGTCCACCGCCTATGTTCTTTCCACTTCTGAAGAAATTTTGCCGCTAGCTAATCAGGCGAAAAAGACGATTTCTGACATTTTCATATTTTAATTGTAAATATCTCCAAATTGCAATTTTTCAAAACTGAAAAACTTTGTGCACAAATTCTAATTGGCTCACGACGTTTCAGTTTCTGCATTCACATTCGTGAAGAAATCACGTTCTATTTTTTTTGTCAATTTATGAAATTTCGACAAACAATTGCGTATTTCTATCAAATTACGCATTGACAAAAAATTTCTTTTGAGTTACAAATTATCAGCGGTCCGTGCTCTTTCCATTTCTGAAGAAATTTCGCGGTTAGCTCATCAGGTGAATAAGTCGATTTTCGACATTTTTGAATTTCAATTGTGAATATCTCGAAAAATTGAAATTAGCAACAGAAACGAACATCGGATCCGTACCTCAGCAACCTTGACTCTACTTGACCACATATGTCACATATCTTACTTCGGTGCCACGGACGGACGGACACACACACACACAGACATTGTCATCCGTATATATATGTCACGGGGAGAACCCGAGTTCAGGGGTAGATCCCGAGTATCGGGTTCTCCCTGGTTTGTTAGTGAGAACCCGAGATACTCGGGTTCTCACTGATGCAGTTAGAGAGAACCCGAGTAGAGTGGCGCTGGGCGGCAGGCGCGCTTGGGCGAGGGCGCCCGTGCAGTACAATGAACCCTATAACGTTAGTGGATAACTAATCGCCGCTTTCAATTTGTTATAACAGCTTTTGTTTTGGAGAAGGCATGTAACATTATTTGCGAGAAGTCCGGTTGACATTCGGATTAATGCATTAATTGACAGTCCAGTTGTCTTTGACAGCTGCATAGTCGTTTGAATTCAGGCTATGCTTAGGCTCGCCCTGCGCCTACAGTGCACAAGAGTCAGGCGGCGTCACAGTCTGGCGGGTCGAAGCTTATGCTTAAAGCGACCGGTGACCGACGTCAGGGCGCGCGGAGCGCGCCCAGAAGTTGGTGGTCGCGCTAAGCCTCAGTTTTCGACCCGCCAGGCGCGACGCCGACCGAGTTTTAGTGCAAACAGTGGGTGGGGTGAACACTCCTCCATCTACTTCACCGCTTGCTCAGGCCGGCTGTGCCTCGCCGGCCAGTGATTGTGCGGCTGGCCGGCCTGCGCCACTCTACTCGGGTTCTCACTAACTGCATCAGTGAGAACCCGAGTACTCGGGTTCTTACTAAATAACCAGGGAGAACCCGAGTACTCGGGTTCTCACTTAACTCGGGTTGTCACTTTAACATATACAGTCCCGGTCAGAAGTCGGGCCTCATATCTCGCGTCTCGCGTAGTCGCGCGTCGCACGCTATAGCGGGAGGGAGGGAGGGATAAAATCGATAATTTGTATGCTATAACATAGGCGCGACGCGCGACGCGTCGTAACGCGAGATGAGCCCCGACTTCTGACCGGGACTGTACACCTCGCCGCGCTGAGGCGCGGCGAAAAAATAATCCCGGGCGATCCCAATGTTGCCTTGCAACAACCGCTCAGAAATGCATGTGTCTTGCTCAAAAAATTAATCCCGGACGATTCCAATGTTGCCCTGCAAGAACCTCTCAGAAAGGAGCGTGTCAGAAGTAGCGCATGAATAGTAGACTCCGGGCGGGCGCGCGTCATATCGGAAAGGCTTCGAAATACTTTACAAAAGTATCCACTCTTTTACTCGTCCACTCCAAAACACTCACAAACCACTCTGTATTAATAAAACAACTCAACTTTTACAAAACAGCTTGTTGAAAATCTGTTCGGAAGCCCACGTCATCGAAGTGTTTGCGAGTTCGTTGGACCGGTACACCTTCGTCACCCCTGGAGACGCCGCCTATTTCTTTTTCGACCCTCCATTCCAGCAATTGCGCGTCGTTCACTCATTCCGTTAGGGGGCCATCGACAGACTGTATCCTGACGACCAATCAGCGGCCGGCGGTGCCGACGGCTGGGCGATATTGAACGACTGTTGGTTATTACCCCATCCCACCTAGTCACTTTTCCGAATCCCTCCGAACTGACCGTCAGAATCTTCTTCGAATCGACTCCAATCGAATACCACAGTTCCCAAAATGGCCGTCCAATTGAAGGTCAACCTCCAGTACACCCTCAAGATCAACACCAACAGCCGCGTCACATACATCACCCAGCTCTTGAAGCCCCAAGCTAAGGAGAGAGACAGCGAGGAGCTGCTGATGCCATTGACAGACCTCAAGACCGCACTGTAGAAGCTCAACAACCTCAGCTTTCTCATCGACTGGAACGTTGCCGCGGCCGTCCACTCCAACACCAAGTACATGGCCAAGGAGCTCAACACCGGCCTGAACCACCTCTTCCCCACTGAAGGTGCCATGCTGCAGTCCCAGCAGCTGGGCACGCCCAGGAAGGGCGAGGTGTTCCGCCGAGTCCCAACTATGCCGACGACCCACCTCGACATGGCCGACTGTTTCGTGGTCCGATTCAAGACCTACAAGTCGCCCAAGGCCCATGCTGAACTGACCGGTTTCTGGGTGAGTGGTTATTTCAATTGTTGCCAGATATGTACAGAGATTTCGAATGTTACTGTAGGTATTGTAGTAGCGCACACCTTTGTACAGAGATTTTGAATGTTACCGTAGTTATTGGAGTAGCGCACACCTTTGTACAGAGATTTTGAATGTTACCATAGTTATTGGAGTAGCGCACACCTTTGTACAGAGATTTCGAATGTTACCGTATTTATCGGAGTGTCGTACACCTTTGTACATTCGTCTTCTGAACTCTGCTGATTTGATAATAGCGCGCAGTGTTAAAGGTAGACGAGTTATAGCTACCATACGTATCCCAAGCTTGAATTTTCATAAGTTTCAGTTGGAAATTTCACTCAGCTCATGCACGTCGACGGCCGAGTTGTGAAAGGGGTCCCCATCCTCAGGGTGGATGTCGGATTGCTGGCCGAAGCCACCAAGAACCTGGCCTACTTGGCCATGATACACCGCGTCGCCTGCTTCACCGACCCCGGCCGGCTCGTGGCCAAGTACAACCAGGCCATCAACAGCCGGGCCGCCCCCATGTCTGCCCCAGCTCAAGCCACTGCCACCCACAAGCTGCTGCTGCACAAGGCCCGTGGATTGTGGGGAGTGGCCCACCAAAAGACCAAGAACAGCTTCGACTTCATGGGGCCCCGACTGTGGAGCAGCTCGGTCGGCTCAACCCTTCAGCCATGCTGCTGGATGACTCGGAGATGGGTGCTGTGTTGTCCGGCCTGCGTAGCGGCTACTTCGACAGGCACGAGGCCATCTGCGGGAAGAGCACCATTCTGCTGCGTCTTCGCCGACACCATCAAGGCAATCGAGTGGTACTTGGCGTGAGTACTGGCCTCTGTTCTTCGACTACTGTGCATGCACGCATGTTTGTTGTCTCACTTTGGGGTGGTAGGGGGAAAGTAGGGAGTGTTGTGTTTGGAAGATTGTCAGCGGGCATCAACGCCGCACCTGGGGACTGGCGAGTATGGCTGCTGATAGTGTAGAAGCATGAATGGTCGTTTGCATTGTAATGCTGCTTTCCTCCTACCACTCCAACTGTTTCGCGTGTTCGAATTTCTTCGGCATACTGTACACCACAGGTATGTACTGTAGCGAGCGGTGAATTGACTTCGACACTCTACTGATTACTCCGACTGTTGCGTGTGTTTGGATTTCTTCGGCATACTGTTCCGTTCTAGTGACTCGTCATACTCGACTCGTCTTACTGTACCCACGCTTCTGTTCTCTCGTCTGCTCGTCTGAGGAGCAACGTGGCGCGGTAGTTGCGCTAAGAGAAGAGGGTTTGTCCTTCGCTGTGATTGCCAGTCGACTAAGCTGCTCTAAATGGCCGTCCAAGCCTGCTTCAAGGAGTATCAGGAGACTGGATCGACTAAAGACCGCCCAAAGTCAGGAGGACCCCACCAAACTGACGTGCGGATAGATACCAGGATCCGGAGACTCTCAGAATCCAATCGTCGGCTCACTGCCGTCAACTTCTGGGGTTACTGTGTGCCCCAACCAGGGTTCTGCACGGGTAGCGAAATTTTACCCATACCCGCCCGCAGTAGTTGAGCTACCCGTCTTACCCGCCCGTTTTGCGAAACTTCTTACCCGTACCCGCCAGTTACAGGCGCTTTACCCACCCTACCCGCCCGTAAGAATTTGCTGTAACACTGCGCTTCTTTTCGTAAATTCAAACGAGTACACCAGACAGAACGCAGCACGACAATGACACTCAGTTCAACTTGACGTTACTCCTAATAAGCAACAAAGCATCCAGCGAATCAGGATCCAGCCTATTCCTTAGCCTCACCCTCTACCCTCAATCTTCTCTCGAGAATCTTGATTTATGCACATATGGCTTGGACCGGAAACGCGCAATCATACACACACGCACCAACCTTGGACCAAGGTCCTGAAGTCCTGGGGCACGTCCTGGCAGGCGTGTTGGTCAATGGAAAGGACCAGGCTGGCCACCTTGGTGCCGAAATGGCGGCGATTGGTCTCGCCCAGTCGAATGGCCGTGCCCACGCTGCCCCACCTTCTCTCTGGGCCTCGTTGTTGGGCCCAAGAGTCAGCTTGGCAGGGCAGAGCTGCCGGTGGTCGTGGAGCTAGCGGCGGCAGGCCTTTTTGAGCCTCTCGATCAGGCTGTCCAGCCTGGCCTCCTCCAAGGCGGTGGTGCCTCTCAACAGGGCTCTCATGGCCCCCTTCGACACGGCCACCTCCTGCTGGCGCTGGCCCCACCCCACTAGCAAGAGACAGCGAACCTGCACAGCAGCAGGACACACGCCCACTCTGATGATGATGGTGACACCTGCCTGCCTATCCGTCAATGGACATGGACATGCAAAGCGAGGTGCGCGCACATACAAAACGACACACAAAGCTCAAATACCTTGCAAACTGCTTAACAAGCTGTTTTAAAAAAGTTGAGTTGTTTTATTAATACAGAGTGGTTTGTGAGTGTTCTAAAGTGGAAGAGTAAAAGAGTGGACACTTTTGTAAAGCATTTCGGAGCCTTTCCGATATGACGCGCGCCCGCCCGGAGTCCACTATTCATGCGCTACTTCTGACACGCTCCTTTCTGAGAGGTTCTTGCAGGGCAACATTGGGATCGCCCGGGATAATTTTCTTGAGCAAGACACACGCATTTCTGAGCGGTTGTTGCAGGGCAACATTGGGATCGCCCGGGATTAATTATTTTTGCAGACAAAGTTGTTCGTAAGACAAGGGTTTAAAAAAACAAAAGTATTTCTTTAGGAATGACCGTTCAACAACTGCCTCAACGTAAGCTTTCAAACGGTCGAACGAATGCCGCTCTACAAGGTAAGACGAGCGAGTTAGGGCCCATTTGCTGTTTGAACCTTTGTGTTACTGTAGTTCGCGATATTCATACGTTTGAGTTTCGACCAATAGAAGAACAAATGATCAGTGAGTCAAGAGCTATCCAGCAACTCAAGATCGTCTCTCTACGACGCACGCTGAGCGAGTTAGAGCGATTCCTATGCTAAAAACGCAAGAATGTCACTTTTCGTGGTGCGTGTTTGCGTAATCAACAAAATTTTTAATGCCAAACGAAAGAGCACGTCGTGACCTTTTAGTTGACCTATTGCACGCCGCTCTACGACGTAAGACGAGCGTGTTTGAGCCGTTTTGCGTTTTGGACATTCGGGTTACTGTAGCGCGCGCAATTCAAACTTTTGAATTTCGACTTCTCTTAACCGAATTATCAGTGTACCGAAACCTATTCAACGAACTCAAGATCGTCTCTCTATGACGGAAGACGAGCGAGTTAGATAAGTTTTGCGTTTTAAACCGTTGGGTTACTGTAGCTCCCGAAATTCAAACTTTTGAGTTTCGACCAATAGAAGAACAAATGATCAGTGAGTCGAGAGCTATCCAACCAACCCAAGATCGTCTCCGTACGACGCACGCTGAGCGAGTTAGAGCGATTTCTGCGTTAAAAACGCGAGAATGTCGCTTTTCGTGTTGCGTGTTTGCGTAATTAAGAAAATTTTTATGCCAAACGAAAGCGCACGTCAAGACCTTTTAGTTGACCCGTCACACGCCGCTCTACGACGTAAGACGAGCGAGTTAGAGCCGTTTTCCGTTTGAACCTTCGGGTTACTGTAGCGCGCGAAATTCAAACTTTTGAATTTCGAAGTCTCTTAGCAACATTACCAGTAAGTCGAGAGCTATCCATAAAGTTAAAGATCTCCTTCCTACAACTTTCCAACGCCGAGATATGAGAGCGTGACGGACGAACGGACGAACGAACGAACGGACGCAAAGCTCTCGTAGGGGTTCGCCCGGCTGAGGCCGGGCGAAAAAATGCTTGCTTGAAATGCAAGGCCAGTCCAAGGACGTGGGCGTTATGCCAATGGAGTGTAACTTCCTTCGACAAGGCGTCAAGTACCGTACCGTTCATAGAATGAACCAACAGTTTGACGACGCGTCAATTGTAGCTGATTACAGTAATCCAGTGCATGTACATAGAAGAATGACCGTTGTAATCGCGACTTATCTTCGAAACCCTCGTCCTCCAAACTGCAGCGCTGGTGGTTCTCCTCCAAGAGGTTGTCGACGAACAGGCTGCTCTGCAGTTTGGCGTACTGGTCGCAGGCGATACGGTAGCTGCAGTCGTGGATCTCCAAACTCTCAAAGCGTCACAAACGATTATATGCCAGCAAACAAGCGGTGTGTGTAGAAGTACTTTGCGCTTGCAAATCTTGGTGAACAGAATAGTCAACTTTGTACACATCATAGCCGTATCTGGAGAAAGTGTCTTGAGAATGGGTACCATACACCAAGTGCAGTATTTCCACGATACGGTTCGCCAGGTGCGGATGGGGGGGGGGGGGGCTTAGGCCCTCGTCGCACCCGAAAGCAGCTCGAAGGCTTCGTCATGGTAGGTGCTGACCAGGAGCGGCAGCCGCTCCTCTGGCACCAGCACACCGTCGATGTCGACGTGACGGTTGCGGGGCATGTGGAGGACCCAGAGACTCTGGCACCCCCTCGAGTAGATCGGCCAAACACTTTCGGTGGTGCATGGGGCACTCCTCTGCGCTGATTGACTCGCAGGCCAGCAGCACCACCCCATTGGGCGCCTACTTTGCGCACGTAAAGTAGGTGTGCGCGAGGCCCATTTTCGACTGCCCGATCTTAATTAAATTGCTTACCTTCAGCTATGATGGTTGTGAATCGTGGTTTACCTCTAACCCCCTCCCCACCCTCCTCCCTCTCACTACAGTACGTGTTGAAAATGATGTGCACGGTCGAGCATGGAGCTTTGCCCTTTCAGAGGGCGAGCGACGCCGCCTGAGGCGCCTGCAGACGCGCTCGCAGCGCAGCCCACTTGCGACGTCTGTCTCGCTCAAGATCTTGTTGAGCATCTCTGCGAGCAAGGGCCTGTCAGACGCCATATTCTCAAATTTCGCTTCAAATTGGAATTGTTTCTCGATTCAGTTCGCTAATTCTCTTCTGTTTCACTATAGTTCGCTCCAGTTCCACTATAGATTCAAACTGTGGTGGATGAGTGAGGGACGCTCCATTATCTGATCACGTTGCATTGCAAGCCACTCGCTTCCAGTTCGCGGTGTATAGCTACGCGCTTATCTGATCACGTGGCAAGCGTACGTGTAACACCCTGTGAAACATTTGCAGATGAGTTTCTTTCGTGAAAGGACGAGTACACACACATACAACAACAACAAACTCACTTCCAATTGTGCCGTTCGCTTTTCGCGTACGTGAGCATTCGATCATAGAGCTGGTTCGCTCTCGCCTGCCGCCGTTTCGCCCGTGATGCCGTGCACAAACTCTTCGATTAAGTAGCATGACTGAGAGACGCATTCTACAAGAGGGCAGGGGGGGGGGGGGTCAGCCAGTCGTCGTGATCTTGGACTTGGGCATCGAACTCTAACGCAGTTCGGCGCACAAAATGCAGTTCGTATTACCTGAAACCACAACTCGAATTCCACGCACACTCACTCTGCGATCTGTCACACCAACGTCGAAAGAGAAAAGCGCGTCGATTATAATACGGGGTTCGCCATTTGTAGAAGCATTGACGTGCCTCCCTCCCTCCTGTACCATACCCTTGATTGGCCTATCTTCATGGCACCTTTTACTTTCAGAATTCCCCCCCCCCCAGGCCTGTACCTAAGAGAAGTTGCCTTGAGTGACCCTACCGGGTCCCTTGGCCTCTCCGTCCTTGCCGCCAGCCTCTCCGTCGTCTCCACCCCCCGGGTGGTGTAGTCAGGCCTGTTGACGGCCAAGCCCGGGATGCGTCTGGTACGCGATACACCCTACAACTAACACCACTAGGACTAGTGATGGCTCAGGCCGTAGACTAATGTGCCATACACTAACCCCTACACGTACCATACCCCAGTAAGTTTTCAGATTCATCTAAAGTTGTTTGACAAAGTGCCCATGCCAGTGCCTGCATTTACCATCGCACCTGCTCCCATGCCTCTGAACACACCTTAGAGTCCCACAGTGACAACTCTGTAGTGAATGGCAACACAATTGGTGCAAAATGCATGTGAAAGCACCCATCATCAGTCACTCTTTAGTGCTCAGAATGTACTGTGCGATTGATGTTTTCATGATTTTTGGTGAAATTTAGCAAATTGCAAAAGTTTTAAAATAGGAGGGGACAAATCGCAGTCAACGACGGTTCTTTTGATGTATAGATCTCCAGGATCAGTCAACTGTGTCAAGAGAAACTGGCCGGACAAACATCATAGGCGGACAGACAAACATCGTTAGCCGCTTAGTATATAGGACTAGAGCCTTTAGCCCGTAGGAGAATCTCTATGGCCCATAGTGCATAGGTAATCTGCAGAGCATGAAGGAGATAATGCAATCATTGAATTCAGTGCTGCGCAGGGCATTACTGTTTGATTTCAAGTCATTTGATCCTGTGCCCCTGGCAGTGCCTACATTTAGGATCACACTGACCCTCATGCCTGTAAATACACAATAGCCACTTGGGTTTAGCCCGTAGTCACTTGGGTTTTGCCCATAGAACACTTCAGACAGATCTAAAGACATTTGACATTGTGTCGCTGCCAATGCCTACATTTAGGCTCGCGCCAGCTCCCGTGCCTGTAAATACACAATAGATGCTTGGACTTAGCCCATAGACATTTTGGTTTAGCCCGTAGGGGGGGGGGGGGGGGGGGTGGGGGGGGGGGGGGGTGTGGGGTGTGGGGGGGTGGGGGGGGTGGGGGTGTTGGGGTGTGGGTGGGGGTCGTGGGGGCGTGTGGGTGGCGTTGGCTGTGGGGGGGTTGGGGGGGTGGGGCGGGGGGGGATCTGGGGAGAACCTGCGGCAGATCTGCGAGTATGAGAGTAATAGAAGATGCATTGCTTTTTTATTGCATGAATTCATCTGTGGCAGCTTTTGATCAGAGAAGATATATCGTTGTGAGTGTAGAAAGAAAAGATAGGTGAGAGATAGAAGACAGGGCATTAGATAAATAGACTTGCTAAATGGGAAGTCAGAACGCCTGATTGGTGCAGCAGTCTGGCGGCTTAGTCTACCTTATACAAAGGTGGGGAGCTATTCATTTATTTTTCAATTTTCTGTTTTGTTCAATGTCATTGCTATTCAGATATGCCAGCTTGCAGTTGAGTGAGCGCCCACCATCTGCACTAGTTTTAAGAGTTCTACAACAGATGGTGGAAGTCTAGAGTGCCTGGACCTCCATGTAAGTGGCAATTGAGGCATAATTTAGCTAATAATTATTTAGTGTGTTAACTATTGGATAGAATAGTAACTTGAATAGTCAATGCACTATCAAATGAATTTGTCGGTGTTGTTTATATGATAGTTAATAAATATTTACTTCAGTCCAATTTTCATCAAATACATTTACATTACTTCATTCAGAAACAGGCTCTCAGCTGATGACAGAGCACAGGCTGACCTCATTGATAGCCTGAAGTCATTGCTGCTGTCATTGGCCAGTTCTGAAATCCCATTAAATTGGTTGGTGAGGTTTTGCACACTTATTGTGTTGTCTTGATTAATCAACGCAATAATGTTGTTTCAGGGCCAACTGTCAGAGCGCGGGCTGCAGTTATCAGAGCCTCTGTCATTGCTGCTGTCAGTTGGACAGCACTTTGCTCACTGCCTTCAGGTGAATAAACAAATACCTGTATTTCTTAATAATTTCTTTATTATTCACAACATGCTCCATTGCAGCTGGTTGCCACTGGTCATAAGCTACTACATCATCAATAGATGGACTCTTCCAATCCAGTGAAGATACGTCATCAGTCTACGCAAGAAGCATACCAGACTGCTGCCCAATTTGCCTGCCAGCTGTTGTTTGAATGTGAGTAAGATTTTTGCTTTCTTTCATTTGCTATCTTAAAGCATAGGTAACTTATTAATTTTAATTACTACAGAATTGAGACTAGCTTAAACACTTCAGCTTGGTGAAGTCACGACCAACTTTCTACTGCCACTTCAAAACGCCGATCTGCTGAAGTGTCCTGTGGCTGCTGTTGTGTGTGTCGAGCTGTTGTTGATCGTGGTTTGCCGGATAACGTGTACGGATTTCTTTACATCGTGATCATTCACCGCAACTGTTCAAATACTTACAATATGTTTTCGTAGTAGCAATGACTAAATGTGTCGCATTTTATCAACAGTCACTCGCTACGTGATCAGTATACCGCCGCCGCTGTTGACAGGTGTCCTGCCTATACTTGTGTGAGCTTCTCTAACAAAAAAATATCGTGTCTTCAAATTCAATAGGGCCAAGGTAAACAGAGTCAACCGTTGGTTTCTTTGGTGGTTCGTTCCTCTTCCCGCGCCTATTTTTTTTGCCCGATTTCTTGCATGGTGATGAACCAAATTTTTTCAGAATGAAAGCCCATTCGTACTTCCTATAACGAAAATGGCATTTCTGAAAACCAAGTTTGAGGCCTTTCTTTTGCTCCCTTTCCGCTTGGGCATAGAGCCGATTTCTTGCTGGTGATGAGCGTTTCTATCGGACAGTTCGAATTGCGTCACACGCGGCGGCCACACTGTTGGAAAGCCTAATTGCTCCATGATGCACAAAGTGGAATTTCGTGGGTTTTGCTCGATTTCGACAGACAATTGAAAATTGTCGGAGCTAAATTTTTTATAGGATGAAAGCCCATTCAATTGCGCTTCGATTGATTCACAAATGAAAAAAATCGTCGTGCCCATTTGTGGCCAAAATGGGCTAGAAAGATCACCGGTGCCCTTGAAAACGGGATTTTGACAAAAATCCATTCAAAAAGTTCTGCTTTTTGGGCCTGCAGCCTTAGTGTTTCAGGGAATCTCAATGTTTTGTGCAGGAGTTAATACCCCTACGGAGGCGCGTTTGCATGAGGCGTGTTTTGTCAAAATTACGCAACACGCACCACGTCAATACGCGCAGGTAAAAATTGACATTTTTCACCATATGGGCGATTACAAAAATTTCAACGCCAGATTGTAGCTAAGGGTGCCCTTATACTGTATTTCAAATTTCATCAAAATCCGTTTACTCTATCTTGCGTGATAGGCAGCCGCGTAGACCCTACTTCGGCCAAAATCGAGGATAACGGTCAAATTCAACCGGCTTTGTCTATATCTCAGGAACGAAGCAGTAGAATTGATTCAAATTTATTCTAAATTGAGTACGATCTCTGATCTGCAGAATAATGCAAGCCCCGTCTCATTTAGCTGCGAGGCGCGCCAATGCGACTGGATTGCAGGCATGATATTTGTCGGACAAAATGCCATTTACTCACATCAACCGTGCGTCTTCAATGGCTACAATTGACTTATGGCCAAGCGTCAGCGCTATTCTGTAGATCAAAGATCGTACTCAATTCAGAATAAATTTGAATCAATTCTACTGCTTCGTTCCTGAGATATAGACAAAGCCGGTTGAATTTGACCGTTATCCTCGATTTTGGCCGAAGTAGGGTCTACGCGGCTGCCTATAACGCAAGATAGAGTAAACGGATTTTGATGAAATTTGAAATACAGTATAAGGGCACCCTTAGCTACAATCTGGCGTTAAAATTTTTGTAATCGCCCATATGGTGAAAAATGTCAATTTTTACCTGCGCGTGTTGACGTGGTGCGTGTTGCGTAATTTTGACAAAACACGCCTCATGCAAACACGCCTCCGTAGGGGTATTAAATCCTGCACAAAACATTGAGATTCCCTGAAACACTAAGGCTGCAGGCCCAAAAAGCAGAACTTTTTGAATGGATTTTTGTCAAAATCCCGTTTTCAAGGGCACCGGTGATCTTTCTAGCCCATTTTGGCCACAAATGGGCACGACGATTTTTTTCATTTGTGGATCAATCGAACCGCAATTGAATGGGCTTTCATCCTATAAAAAATTTGGCTCCGACAATTTTCAATTGTCTGTCGAAATCGAGCAAAACCCACGAAATTCCACTTTGTGCATCATGGAGCAATTAGGCTTTCCAACAGTGTGGCCGCCGCGTGTGACGCAATTGCCTCAAACTTGTGCCAGTTATAGAAGTACGCGATGTTCATCACCATGCAAGAAATCGGGCTTGTCTGTTTACCTTGGCCCAAGCTGGAACAATTTTGTGGGAGCCGTCTAGATGGTCAAAATTGCCGATGTAAGCTAAACTTGGTTAATTTTCACAAAAAATGGGCACGACGATTTTTTTCATTTATAGATCAATCGAAGGGCAATAGAATGGGCTTTCATCCTGAAAAAAATTTGGCTCCGACAAATGCCGATTTTAGGTATAAATTTGGCGAAAACCGAAAAAATTGATTTTTTCGACAGCACCGCGGAAGACGGGCTTTTCAACGCTGTGCGGGATGCGCTCGGCCAAATGGCTTAAAACCCAAGTATGTTATAGGCGTATGTAAGCTCTATCATGTGTGCAAAAATCAGCTTGTTTCATTAAGGCTACCACGAGATAGAGCGATTTCAGTTTTCGTCGTTTGGACAGCCGAAATTTCATCAAGTAGGTCAACTTTGGCACCCTGTATCTCGCGCTAGGAAGGTCGCAGCGACCTGGGACAAAAACTAGGATGCTTAGAATTACTTCTAGTTTAACATATCCAAAAATCAGCAAAATCGAAGAAGGTCGAAAATTCGTGTCCACTTTTGGCCTCTGAGGGTCGATTCTCTCGGGCAGCGTCTCTTAACGTTTCCGCCAAAACACTCACTGCACAGTCCCGGACCTAGGTACATACATACAAAGCATGCCGAATGAAACGCCGCTTGCGCGGGTCCCACCACGCTGAGCCTTTCGGCCAGTGAGACCGTCTGCCTTCATGGGTAATCGAAGGGGAGGGGGATAACAGCAACCTAGACCCATCTCCAAGGCAAGCAATTGGGGTCTGGGAGACAAGTACCTATAACCCCTTGGCGCCCGTTACAAATCGTCCGATCCCGATGATGTAAACGAGCTAATGGGGTCCCGTTAAAGGTCAACACTGGGACCGAATCCATTCCCGTCAACCGCAGTGCGACATCAGGATCGGCTCTCCAATCCTGGTATTGCACATCTGTCACCAGGATCATCAAGGTCCAGCCCTGTCAATGCAGCTGGCACCCTCCACCATAGGCCAGTCCCAAAAATTTTTGAAAATCCTAAGGGGGGTTCTCTTAGAGGGGGGGGGGGGGTACCTGAGGGGGGGGGGTATGAGGGGCACACCTCTAGCTTGGGGGGGGGGGGGGGGGCGACCCCCAGTTACACGTACAGTATGCCATTGACCAGTATTGTTAAGACCAATTCCATTAAACTGGAACACAGACCAATCTTGTTAATCGTAAACAGGATGGGTGTGCATCTCCATTAATGTTAGCTGGATTGGTAATCCCAGTGATTCACCGGGATCGGCATCGGCGCCTTATTATAACGGGAACGAAGGGTATAATACTCCAACAGACGACCTGGGCGCATATTTTTTCGCCGCGCCTCAGCGCGGCGAGGTGTATATGTGACCGGGAAAACCCGTCTTCAGTGAAAACGCGGATATCCGGGTTTTCACTAAGTTGGTTAGTGAAAACCCGGATATCCGGGTATTCACTGTCGAGTTAGTGAATACCCGGATATCCGGGTTTTCACCGATAGGTTAGGGAAAACCCGGATAATGCTCCGAAATGCTCAAAAACGCGCAAAACACTAATATAACGCATGTTTCTATTGATTGAAGGTCGTTTGGTTCCTTCCGAACCAGGCTATGCTTAGGCTCGCCCTGCGCCCACACTCCACAAGAGTCAGTCGGCGTCGCAGTCAGGCGGGGCGAAGCTTAGGCTTAACGCGACCGGTGACCGAGCTTCAGGGCGCGGCCAAAGCGCGCCCTGAAGTTGGTGGTCGCGCTAAGCCTCAGCTGAGACCCGCCAGGCGCGACGCCGACCGAGTTTTAGTGCAAACTGTAGGTGGAATAGACACTCCTCCATATAATTCACCTCCTGCTTAGGCCTGCTGTGCCCCTTCCCTGCTAGCGCTTGCGACAACTTTCAGCCACATGCAAACTGTAAGACGGAATGCACATCCCCCTATACCTAGCAGCCTGTTGAAGCCAGACGCACCGGCCGAAACATTGGGGATTACGAAAGGCGACTCGGCAAAGAGGCACTGTATTACGTAAGAACGGACGTATCGCACTCCACGACGCTTGTTTCGCACGACGAACAGCGCGATTTGCCATTCAAAACCACTCGTTTAATCACTAGGATTCAACATATTTAGGAGCCTCGATTTCTAGGCTATTTCTTCGGAAATGTTGGTGAAAACACAGCTATCATGATTTTCACTAATCTCGCATGAAATCTCGCATATCCGGGTTTTCACTAAACTTTTAGTGAAAACCCGGATAATTCGAGATTATCCGGCTTTTCACTTAATCCGTCAGTGAAAACCCAATATCGGGTTTCACTACATCGACCAGTGAAAACCCGGATATCCGGGTTTTCACTGGATCCTGGTAGTCACGGTAACATATATATACAGATGACAATGTCTGTTCGTTGTTGTGTGTTGTTCTTGTCTGTGTGTCCGTTTGTGGCACCGAAGTTAAATATGTGACAAATATGTGGTCAAAAGATAGAGTCGACGTCGCTGAGTATGGATCCGATGTCCGTTTCTGTTGCTAATTTCGCATTTTCTAATTATTCACAATTAAAATTCAAAAATGTCGAAAATCGACTTTTTCACCTGACGAGTCAGCCGTGAAATCTTCTTCAGAAATGGAAAGAGCACGGACCGCTGATAATTTGTAACACAAAAGAAATTTTTTGTCGACGTGGAATTTGATAGAAATACGCATTTGTTTGTTGAAATTTCATAAATTGACAAAAATAGAACGTCATTTATTGACGAATGTGAATGCAGAAATTGAAAGGTCTCTAAGCCAATAAGAATTTGTAACATAGTTTTTCAGTCTTGAAATATTGCAATTTGGAGATATTTACAATTAAAATATTAAAAGCCGAAAATCGACTTTTTCGCCTGATGAGCTAGCGGCGAAATTTTTTCAGAAATGGAAAGAGCATAGGCCGTGGATAATTTGTAACACAAAAGAAATTTTTTAAAATGTGGAATTTCATAGAAATACTGATTATTTGTCCAAATTCCATAAATTGACAACAATAGAACGTCAGTTATTGAAGAATGTGAATGGAAGAGATTAAAAGGTTATAAGCCAACAAGAATTAGTGACATGGTTCTACAGTTTTGAAATATTGCAATTCAGAAACATTTACAATCAAAATACTAAAATGTCGAAAATCGACTTTGTCGCCTGATGGACTAGCGGCGAAATTTCTTCAGAAATGGAAAGAGCATAGAGCAGACGTAACTGAACGAAGAACAACGTATTGCTGACCTTCCTCGAGGACAACCACATCACCCACTTCTACGCCACGGCGCCAGACGTCAAGCCGCGTGTGGTGGAACGCTTCAACCGCACCATCAACAACCGCGGCGCCACTTCACCAAGAACAAGACGCTCAACTGGATTGACGCCATAGACGACATTGTGGCCAGCTACAACAAGAGCCAACACAGAAGCATTGGAATGGCCCCCAACGACGTCACCAGCGCAAACGAGAACCTGGTCAGGGCAAGGCTATATAAGACGCCTTTTCCACCCCCTCCCAAGTTCAAGTTCAAAGTTGGAGACCCTGTCAGAATCACCAAGGAAAAGGGCCAGCTCTCCAAGGGCTACAAACCCAACTTCACCCAGGAGGTCTTCAAGGTGCGAGAGAGGCTCTACAGGCACCCAGCCACCTACCGGCTAGAGGATGGACACGGAGAACCGATCGATGGTGTCTTCTACAATGCGGAACTTGTCGCTGCCAAGCCTGCCAGACAAGGACCAGCTGCACCAGCTAGTAAGAGGGGTGGTCGAGGAGTGTATAAAAGGGGTGCGAAGAAGTGATCTCTTGCCATGGATAGTCATTCTGATCATCGTTGGTGTTGCAGTGGTAGCGCTGTGTCTCGCTCTGAAGTTGTGTACGTCACGCAAGTGATTCTCGTCTACTGTATCGTTGTTGTGTCACTCGTGAACCTGTCTCTTGGGTCTGAAAACGAAACTTTGTGGATTGCTCTGCTGAGCTCGAGTGTTGGCTATTTGCTTCCTCAACCTACACTACAATGGACTCGTTCTTCATGACCTTACCAAGCAACACACTCTTCCCTGGCAACAAGACTGGCGCGTTCACAGTGCCTCTGGCACACCCCATCGAACTGACTGGTAGATGGGAAGTTGGACTGAGCCAGGTCATTATTCCAGTTAGCTACAACACCCTACAAGACGCGAGCCTTTCAATCACCTCCTTCCACTGGGACGAGCACAAGAGGTCCTACCAGCACACAGAGACCATCCACGTTCCATCGGGCCACTATTCACGCCTCGACAGGCTGTTGGACCTGCTGAGCCTCTACTGAGACAAGAAGAGCAATACGTAACTGAACGAAGTACATGTACA
>JASAMZ010007945.1:0-12905 GCA_030248115.1 Linhomoeus sp. GSCO2_2 | reverse complement strand
TGGGCTACAAACGTACCCTACGCAGTTTCAGTAGTGTCTCCCATCGATTTCACTGTCGCGGTTGTCGTTTCTGTCGGTGTGAGGCGCGTAGGTGAAATAGCGCGTGGCGCCCAAAGCGCGCGTTGCTGACAACGGGCCGAATCGACATCAGAGGCGGCCTCTATATTCTCTGCAATTCTATGGCAAGTGGTATAGGTGTCGCGTCCAGTTTCCGTATTTGTCCAGAATCCGTATATACGGATTCTGGACGCTGCGCCGTCCAAAATCCGTATATACGGATTCTGGACGCCGTTCTGTCCAGAATCCGTATTCGAGAAAGGCGCGCGGTCGAACACTCGTATACGCTTTCTGGACGTCCAGAATCCGTATTCGCGAAGTGCATGCGCGACTTGGGTGGGCGGGCGGGAGCCGTTGTGTTTAAGTTAGGGGACAAATATTCGCCGCTTTTAGTCTGTTACATACGGTTTATATTTCGAAGAAAGCGCTTTTAATTTCAGAGCGCTTAAAATAAAAATTGCGCTTTTAATTTTTGAAGAATGCGCTTTTAAAATTGTTGAAAATGAAGAAAGCGCTTTTGAAATTGAACAAAGCGCTTTTAACTTTTGAGAGGAAGATGCAGCTGTAAACATATGAATTTGATTTAAAGTCAGTATTAGATTCAGGCTTAGTCTAAGGCTTAGGCTTAGGCTCAGGCCTACTATCTCCTCCTGCTCAGGCCTACGATCTCCGCCTGCTCAGGCCTACGATCTCCGCCTAGTATGCTTAGCCTGGGCTCAGGCCTACGATCTCCTCCTGCAAAGGCCTACGATCTCCGCCTGCTCAGGCCTACGATCTCCGCCTAGCATGCTTAGCCTAGGCTCAGGCCTACGATCTCCGCCTGCTCAGGCCTACGATCTCCGCCTAGTATGCTTAGCCTAGGCTCAGGCCTACGATCTCCGCCTGCTCAGGCCTACGATCTCCGCCTAGTATGCTTAGCCTAGGCTCAGGCCTACGATCTCCGCCTGCTCAGGCCTACGATCTCCGTCTAGTATGCTTAGCCTAGGCTCAGGCCTGCGATCTCCTCCTGCTCAGGCTTACGATCTCCGCCTGCTCAGGCCTACGATCTCTGCCGAGTATGCTTAGCCTAGGCTCAGGCCTACGATCTCCTCCTGCTCAGGCTTACGATCTCCGCCTGCTCAGGCCTACGATCTCCGCCTAGTATTCTTAACCTAGACTCAGGGCTACGATCTCCTGCCTGCGATTTTAAATGCGCTTTATAAGCGAAAACTGTATTCGCACTCAAAAGTTGCATATTCAAAATCAAAAGCGCGTTCTGACTTGTATAAGCGCTCTAGAATAAAATTAAAAGCGCCGAAAAATATTAGCCTTTAAGTTACATAACTGTGCAATTTTCTTTGCAAGTGTGATTTTCCTTTGAAATCAGGCTATGCTTAGGCTCGCCCTGCGCCCAGAAACGGATCACAAGAGTCAGTCGGCGTCGCAGTCTGGCGGGTCGAAGCTTAGGCTTAACGCGACCGGTGACCGACTTCAGGGCGCGCGGAGCGCGCCCTGAAGTTGGTGATCGCGCTAAGCCTCAGCTGAGACCCGCCAGGCGCGACGTCGACTGAGTTTTAGTGCAAACTGTAAGTGGGGTGAACACTCCACCGTATACTTCACCTCCTGCTCAGGCTGGAGTAAGCCCCTTGCACGCATTCACTCGAATACGTTTTCTGGACGTCCAGAAAACGTATATAGGCCTGCGCCTTCCTCCAATACGGATTCTGGACAGCGTGGCGTCCAGAATCCGTATATACGGATTTTGGACAGCGCAGCGTCCAGAATCCGTATATACGGATTCTGGACGAATACGGAAACTGGACGTAACATAGGTACGTTGACTGGTTCCAGTAGGGGGACGCGTGAACTCCACGATCAGTCTTACCTATCACGGTTGAGAAGTCGAGTGCTATCACATAAACACCACTGTCCTGACGTACGAAATGGCCTGTCTGTCTTGATGGCCTTATGAACAAGAAAGAGTGTCTGGCCGATTGAGAGATGGAATTGGCTGCCCTTGGCGCTTGGAGATACATGGCGATCGATGATGTGAGTAGTGCTAGAAGGCTCTCTCTGACCTTACTTTCTCCAATGCTTATATCAATGCTTACCTATATCAGTGCACTATCAGTGCGTCAATCTTTGCTTTCCGTCATGTACGTAGTCAAGGTCCAATGCTTATATCAATGCTTATAGCAGTGCTTCCATACGTGTAACCGGGGGGGGGGGGGCGTATTGGGGGGTGGGGGGGGGGGGGGGGGGGGGGGGGGGGGTAAGCCCCCCCCCTCAGCCGAAAGTCTACCCCCCCCATCCCCCCAGGTACCCCCCCTTCCGCCTTCCCAAAAGACCCCCCCCCTAGAATTTCAAAAATTTTGAAAATGGCGCTTAAAAATGGCAAAAATTTCGCCTGCGGCGCTTGAAAATAGCAAAACTTTCGCCTGTGGCGCTATATTTTGGACGTTTTTCACCAAAATTAAGCGATTTTTGGCACTTTTTGGCGTATTTTTGCAAAATTTTCTTGTTTTTTTGGTACTTTTTTGGCAAAATTTTTAGGTCATTTGACCCCCCCTCCAGGGGCCTCGGACCCCCCCCCCCCCCCTGAGGGGTCCTATAGCCGCCCCGCGACCCCCCCCCCCCCCCTGGCCGGTTGGCGCTTACACGTATGAGTGCTTCAATGTACATATCAGTGCGTCAATGTACATATCTGTGCTTTCCGTCATGTTAATGTCATGTACGTAGTCAATGTACATAGCCAATGCTTATATCAGTGCTTTCGTCAATACTGCTAATCGGTTGGAGTGCTTACCTAATCAACAGTGATGTCGCGTGCTAGTGATCCAATGTTCTAACGGGTTGCAACCAGTGCTTTCATATGTCAACACTTGTTGCGGGCGCGTTTTACTGGGAGCGCTTCACCGGGCGCGCTTTGTCGGTGCGCTTCTTGTCAAAGAGTATAAATGGTGTTGTGCAAGCGAATCGGCATAGTCTGTCCAAAATGAAGTTCTGCGAGAATACCATCGTGCAATCAATGTGATTTTCTTCGAACGCCACGGGAAGAAGTACGCCATCACTTCCATTTCCACCACGCTCATCATCAACACCAAACGGACTATAAACCTGGCCTATGCTTGGGTCGGTGAACCCGTAGTTGGCGTAGCTTCCGTAGTTGGGGTAATAGGTGGCCTGTTGGCCCTGGATGTAGATGCTGTAGGAGGGCAGGGTGTTGATGGCAGCGGGAGTGTCACTGAAGCTGTAGGATGGCTGTGTGTAGATGGCAGCGGGACTGCCACTGCAGCTTGCCAGGATGGCTGGCGTCGAACGCTGCACGTCGAATTGTGTCAACATTGTCTAGTTGTCTAGTGATCACACACAACTCAATACAACGAAGAAGACTCTCACTCCAAACGATGGTGTGCTCAGTGGGAGCAGTTCGGTGGACCCTATCTCGAGCAATTGTGAGGACGTCAAATATGCGTCGTCGGTGGAGTCCAATATTCCCCTGAGTCCAGGGAAGGTAGCATCGAAGAAATCGGGGCTTGTCGATCTCGACATACAGGGTGGCCCAAACAAGCTTAGAGTAAAAACTGGGTACCCGATAATGGTTGATTGGCATCGCATAGTGTTTCGTGCATTTGAGGAGTGTATTCCATAGTGTGTCAGAATATAAAGTTGAGCATTTCTTGGGGGAGTTTCGCCGCAGTTACCTCGAGTTTCCAAAGAAGGTTTGTGCCATTCTTGGGCAATCGATGCCTATAAGGCGCATTGGTGGGTACTGATCCATAAATGGATCAGGAATGTTCGCCGCAGGTTCACTTTGGAATGAAGAGGGTCTAAATGGGACGACGCCCTTTTCTTTTGGGTAGAAAATGCGGACGGTTATGGCACCGTTGCAAAATTCGTTAATTATAAAATCTAAAACCATTTGGCGGACAATACCCGACACAACCATGCCAAGACATTTTGAAGTTTAAGCTATTTGAAATTGTCGAAATTTGGGAATTTTATCAAAAAAATTGACAATATCCCTAAATTCGTTGAATATAAAATCTAGAACTATGTGCTAAATATTTGGCAGTAGTGATGGCAATTCGGAAACCGGGTAAGTACTTACCCGGTTTTACCCGGTTTCTGAAAACCGGGTATACTTACTTCGTACTTACCCGGTTTAGTTTTGCGTACCCGGTTTTACTTTTACCCGGTTTTTCGTCGCGTTTACTTACCTGGTTTTAGGCCGAAAACCGGGTACCTGGTTTACTTATGCACTACCAAAACTTGGGCAAGAAACCGGGTAAACCGGGTAAACAGCTGTAATTTTGCAATTTATGCTCAAGCTACCTTGCCTGTTGAGTGTGCGAAGTAAAATTGCAACATTTCTCTTGGTGAATATTGCACTCCTGAATTCGTCAACTTAGGAAAAATTAACAGTATGTGAAGTTTTATCAAAGAAGGCTCCAATTCTTTATGAGAATCTGCACCGCCAAACAATAAGCTCAATGCTTCAATGATGAAAATACCGTCGTCATTCTCCGTAGACAGTGTACCACTTACAAAAGTGCCCCTGGAAGTCTTGTATTTGGGTAGTATCGATACTACCTCGTCTGCTTTAGTTGACGTTAACGCAATAGCTACTTGTTTTGCTTTATTTCACGAACTACACACACATATTTGTGTCATAAATTTGCGTTGGTGAATGCGAAGTGTTGTATGACTTCTGCAAGAACATAGGTGTCAACACAACGCAATAGTTTTGGCTCTCTGATGTGCAGAATGCGAGATTTCTATTTGAGTTTACTTACCCGGTTTACCCGGTTTTATGTCCAAGTACTTACCCGGTTTTCGAAAAACTGGGTATACTTACTTGTACTTACCCGGTTTTCAAATTTCAGATTTTACTTACTTCTACTTACCCGGTTTCAAAATTCTCAAAGTTGCCATCACTATTTGGCAGACAATGCCCGACACAACCATGTCAAGGCATTTAGAAATTTACGCTACTTGAAAATGTTGAAATTTGGGAATTTTAACAAAACCCTTGAAAATATCCCTAATTTCGTTAATTACAAAATCTGAAACTATTTGCTAACTAGTTGGCAGATTACGCCTGACACAACCATGTGAAGAAATTTTGAAATTGAAGCCGTTTGAAATTGTGTATATTTGGCAATTTTGACAAAAACTTTGAAAATATCCCTAAATTCGTTAATTATAAAATCTGAGCAGATGCCCACCACCAACTGCTTCGTGCCCATTAACTACTTGGCAGCCGGTCTCTTCTCCAACGGCTCGGTCAAGTACAACAACACACCCATCGAGAACACCACTCGCGGGATGTACTACTTCCAATCCCTGATCCACATGATGACCAACGTCATCTCCTACGAGGCTGAGGCCAACTTCAAGTTGGGTTTGTGGTACCCCGACAATCCAAACACCACTGGCACACCTGGTCGTGGCTGTCGTCGCCGTTGTTGTCGTGGCTGTCGTCGCCGTTGTTGTCGCTGTCGTCGCCGTCGTTGCCGTGGCCGTCGTTGCGGTCGGCGGCCCTTCATGGATATCAGCCTACCTTATCTTCGTGTTCCCAAGGCTATATCCGATTCGCGGGTGTCACGCCTGCCGCGATAAGGAACGTCAGTTGTCTTTGACTCGCCGCGATCTAGTAGATATGGAGTTTGCCATCCACTTTGCGTCGCGCTGCCAACAATGAAGACCCGACAAGTCCTTCTGACCAAACCGTACTGCTTTGAGCACGTCATCGCTTTCGAAAGCAAGTTTCGTCGTTTCAACAAGGAGGCCACAGCGATTTTCAACTCTGTTCAACTCCGCAACAGCAGCTGCAAGCGCTTCAAGGCGGCGTTCATGAGAGCCAAGGATCGCCTGTTGGACTCTATCGCCGAGGCCAAGGAGCATTTTGGTAAGTTGAACATTTGTGATGGACGCAACTGCCAGTTGTGCTAGAATTTTGCTCAAAATTACACGTGCAGAAGACGAAGAGGAAGGCGGCTATGACGACGACGACGAGCTGCAAGAGGTGCTGGTCGTCGACGATGGAGACGACGACGACGACGACAGTGGGGTGTCGATCCCGTTCTATCTGTACTATGATTGTTTCGGGCGAATTTGATGCTATTGAAGGAATTGCGTTCTCTTACATAACCAAATGTCCATTCCTCATTCTCTCACGCATCACATTAGCACACTAGCACACGACATCACTGCTGATTAGGTAAGCACTCCAGCCGATTAGCAGCATTAACGGAAAGCACTTATATAACATTGATAGTGCACTGATATGTACATTGAACCACTGCTATAAGCATTGATATAAGCATTGGAAAAAGTAAGGTCAGAGAGAGCCTTCTAGCACTACTGATGTGTCGTTCGGCTTTCAGATTGAACTGGACTGACATGATTTGGAGATGGCTGAGCGTTGGGTGGACGTCAGGCCGGCTTGGTATTTGTCGAGCTGCGCCAGCACAGGAATTCCCCTTCTCTTCGCATCTTGTAGACGGCCAGGGCAAAGAACAGTGTCATTTCGGCATTGGTCTCTTGGTTTGCCCTGCTTGCGGCCGCGTGCCACCGGTTGAAGCTCATAACCGACCTATGTACTATGTAGCAAGGTAATCTGAACCGGATTCCAGGACGCCCAATATGGCCACCTCCATTCTGCGATTTCTGGCACATCCGCTTCGTTCTCTGGTGGGGGAGACGGCGACGCTGCCATTCCTACGCCGTCGCCCTCGCTGTTAGCGGCGGCGGCGGAGGAACCGGGTTCTCCCCCGCCGCGAGCTTCGGCCCAGGGCTCGTCGCCGTCGCTCGCTCTGCAATAACCCTCTCTTGATTGCCAAGACACAGAACAGGCGGACAGAGGTCGAAGGGAAAACGCCGATGGACGAAACAGAAACTCACTTCCTCCTCCTCCTCGTCATCAAACCTGACCCGCTTCTGGCAGGCCGTGTTGCTGGCGCTCGACGGCGCCTGGTTTTCCTTCTCCATCTTGATCTACCGGCTGGAATGAGTGACAGAAGCATCGTTAGCGGCAAAATCACAAAGACATCTGGATTACTCGATTTAATGCATCTCTTTCTAGCACGCGCTCCCTAACCCCATGACTGACATTTGTCCTCCAACCGACAACAACAGCCTGCTCACAACAAACACTCTGCTTAGGCTGAGGTGTGAGCACCGAGCAGTAGTTGGCCCTGCACTCAGGGGTGACCATAGAAACTGATTTAGTTTCAGTTTCAGTACCAGTTTTCATTTTAGTTTCAGTTTTAGTTTCAGTTTCAGTAAAGAAATTTCTTGAGTTTCAGTTTCAGTTACTGAAACTGAGTTTCAGTATCAAGTACGCTGCTCGCGGCTCTAAAGCGTACGTGCAATCTTGCATGGATGCGTTGCTGCGTTGCTGATTGCTACAAATATGTAAGGTGCATTCTAAGTGTTTTCGTCATTGTCAATCAAGCGAAGTGCCAAATCAACCTAAGATGAGCCAAACATAGACCTCAAATACTGAAACTGAAACTAGTTTCAGAAGTGCGTACTGAAACTAGTTTCAGTATTGCACTAATACTGATTCCTTTCGTGGAGTTTCAGTTTCAGTTTGAGTTTAAATATGGCTGCTCATTTTAGTTTCAGTTTCTATGGTCACCCCTGCCTGCACTCGACGTCATTTTGTAAGGGTCGACTCACAGAGTTCTAAGCTTTGTCCCGAGTTTACAGTGCGAATGTACAACTGCAACCGGCGCTATCAGAGAAGCAATTGTACTAGAGCGGATACTGACTAAGTAAATCAGGTTGGAAGCTGAGATCCCATAATGCTAAGGTGCAGTGACTTAGCATGAGGAGGGTTAACATTACAGGCGATAGGTCTCAGACAAACAAAGTGGAAGGCGGAAAGTGAAACAGCATCAGAAGGTTTTGGCGTGAGATCCTAAGCTGACTGGGATGCAAGCTACAGTGGTGGCTAATGGCTATAGTTTCGTCACAGAATCCACCCTATTACGAAGCTGCTTTTTCAGCGAGTGTAAGGAGCGACGACAAAGCAAGCTGGCAGCAGAACAACGATCCGAATGGTGCGTGGGATTAAAGCTCACTGCAGCTGAGTCTTTCGCCTACAGCCGATTCATGAAGGCTTTATCAAGAGATACTGCTGTTCTTCCTAAGTGTTCGACCTTTGTCATGTGCGACGAGACGGTGTTAACAAGCTCATGACATAGTGATAAGACGAACTTGAAAACGCGTCATTGCAACGAATATGGCGATATGGCTCCGTCCGTACGACGTACGGTACCTGTAATTTGGTTTACTTGAAGCCAAATAGAATCAGCATACTAACGGTAGTACATTTTGTCTTTGGATCTACTGTTCATGCTTTCTAACACGTTAGCCGAAGTACCAGACGACTTTGATGTGGACTACTGCGGGTGAAGTGAGTGCTTTGGTTGCTACGGCAGGGATCTGTTGCGTGCGAAACATGTTCTACGAGTAAAGCACCCTCGCCAGACCTGGGCCAGATGCGGAGAGACGCGAACGATTTCCGCCGCCGCCTTCTCTGTTTTACAGCCGATTTACTAGCAGAGCGGCAGCTCCACACGCCCCAAACGCCACTTTCTCGTGCGCCAGGCGCCTCCTCCAGATCGGATTCGACCGACAGTGGGCGACTGTTATTCTCTCGCTCTCCCGCCTCCCGGTACTCAATGAGTGATGGCATCCAATGACTCACGGACTCCAAGCGAACTTGCACTCTAAGAAATCACTGAAGCTTACTGCAACACTGTAGAAGTTACGGGAATCTGCATTCTATCATCAAGCCCTTTGGTTTTGGGTGCTCTCGGTCACTTCGTCTTGCCACCATTTCCCGACGGGTACAGAGCGGACAATACAGCGCGCGCGAATTCAAACGGCAATCTAATGCAATGTCGTCGCATCTTCTGATGGGGCAGTCTGATCAACGAAGGCCAGACGATTTGCCGCGATTGGAACGCAGGCAAGTTTCTGGACCCGTCTAGAGGGCAAATATCAGTTGCATCGTTCATTCAATTCGCGCAGTGCTTAGCTGCTCGCTCGCTTGACTACAACTTTCACACGCCCGCACATATGTACCTCTCGTCTGATCTGCCATTCCCATTTTCTTGCCAGAACGGTAATGGGCGAGAGTCCAGTGACAGCAAGAGGCAGAGTCTCTTCAAGGCGTTTGTCGAGGACCACTCGGAAGTGCGCTTTTAGTCTCGACATGCCTTTCACCATCTCCTCTTCCGCTCCTTAGCGGTTAGAGCTCTGTTGTGTGGCATGACAGGCCTCTGCCACACCCATGAAGATTTAAGGGCCACCAGCAGCAGCAGGCGGCCGTCGCTGTGGAAGTCTTGTCCTGCCCATGATGATGTGCCAGAGTGCGATCGTCCACACCCTGCGCTGGGAGCGGAGGGGGCCATGCAGTGGAGCGACCAGGGCTACCACTCACCTCCTTCTTGAGGGGGCGTTGCTTCCCGTATCGTTGTTGTAGTCCAACAGCCTGTTTTCACGCTGACAAACAACATTTTCCGACCTTTCTAATGAGATTACTTCAACCTGTCGCTGACAGCCAATGAGCTAGCCTTATTACCTACTCGCACAATTGACAGTGGACTGCTTGGCCATTGGCTACCGTCCGCCAGACTTGGCTACTGCCGCCAGACTTGACTGTTGACCACTAGACTCCACTGTTGTTTGTTTACTGGCCGCGTTTTCTGTGTTGTCGCGCTAATAGGGAGGGCAATGCTTGCTGTGAAAATAAGGAGAGGCAAACACAACGCGATGAGCACAACTAACTAACGTGTGATTCCCACATGAGCGCGCACATGACATGCACCTGCACAAATAGGTCAATTGGAAACAAACAATCTCCATTGTCAACGAGGTTTGGCAGTTCATCGGTGTCGGAGTGATGAGCGTCCATGTCATCGTCACGTCCGCCGTCATCAAGGTGGACATAGATAGACGTGGTCACACAGCATGTCACGCAAAGGGTTGAAGCAGTTTCCAACTTTTCAAAGGGCATCGTGGCCAGGTAGCTGAGCATGCCGCTCGCCGTGCAGCTGAGGTTGTTGCCGTCCATCAAATTGGCAAGCTCCTTCAACACTTCGGTTTCGGGAACCAGATTCACCAGCTCCGGAAAGATCGAGTTACGCTTGAAGGTCTCGTAGTCGAGGCTCGTGCAGCACTCATGTTTGGTTTGCGAAGGGCGACCATTGGTGCAACATAAAACAACATGTGTGACATCAGTGATTTAGATTAGCATGTGGGT
This sequence comes from Linhomoeus sp. GSCO2_2, assembly GCA_030248115.1. NCBI lineage: Eukaryota > Metazoa > Nematoda > Chromadorea > Monhysterida > Linhomoeidae > Linhomoeus > Linhomoeus sp. GSCO2_2. The sequence continues at coordinate 2,590 of JASAMZ010007945.1, read as the reverse complement.
GTAGTGTACTGTACTGTATACTATACTATTCAACATTATAGTAATGTTCTCGCCTAGTATCGTGCATGATTCAGTGAATAACAAGGATGACAGAGATTCGCTGTCTTCCCCACTTTCTCACGGTTTGAATTCGAGGTGTGGTAGGGAGACCAGGCGAGCCCCAAAAACCTCGCAAAAAAGTAGGCAAACGGTTTGCAAAAAGCCTGCGCACATCGCGTCATGCGCTGCGCTGTTGGCCGATTCGAAATTTGGGGTAGGGTAGGGTGGTGCGAGGCGTGGGGGTCACAGACAGCAGCTTGGCCGCGCCTTTCAGACACAGTAAGCGTTGAGAAGTTATTGAATTTTAAAAGTTTTTGAACTTCTGAAAGTTGATGAAAATATGACATCCTACCCATTCATCCGACAGGGTCACTATGCCATCCCGAAAGTGACAGGGTGGAAGGGTTCGACAGTGAGTTTTGTTGGCACTCCGCCGCTTGAAAAGCGAAGGAGTGCTATAGGAGCGGTAAAGCCCACAGTTAACACCTTCGGGGCTGGCGCTCGCTACGAAGCACCTAGGGAGCCAAATTTTTTTTTAAAAGATAGCTTATGACGACGCGCAGCGTGCTCGGGGGGTGAAAAAATTTCGGCGGTGGAAGAATTTTGCGAAAATTCAAAAATTCAAATTTTCCGGTTCAAAAAAAAAATAATCAGGCCACAACTTTCGCAAAAGTGGGCCGAATTGGGTGATTTTTGGGTATGTTGTAGGCCTTTGGGTCCTCTAGGCGGCATCGCTGGAACGAGCTCCCTAGGTGGTCCGACGCGGGAGTACGGTAGCAAATTCAAAATTTTAAATTTTTTTCCGACATTTAAAAAATCGTAACTCGGGCTTGCGACGGTGGATCCTCGCCAATTTAATTTCTGACCTGGACACTTATATTACCTTTCATTTGAGACCAAAACCGCCGAGATCGGTCTCGCCGTTCGGGAGATCTGCGGTGCCAAAAGTCCCGGGTCCCGAGCGGAAAATTCGGATTTTGGACTTCGACTGGATTTTTGGGCTGGAAAGCGTGCCTTTAGCGGCAAATTGACCGTTGCATCGTGTTCCGCGTTAAAAGTTGGTCTAGACGAACTGTCTTGACCATCTTGAGGTACCGTATCCCGGCCGCGCCGAATTTTTGAATCCCGGGGCCAAATTTTCGAAATTGTGTTTTCACTTGTTTCGGGGGTTTCCGACAACGCTGAACACGAATCCGGTGTTTGTTTTCCGATTTGGGACGCCTTTACCCTGATTTCGGCACCTGGCCGGCCAAAAATTGGGTCCCGGGGTCGAATTTTCAAAATTGTGTTGACAGTTGTGTCTGGGCTTTCTGACGCGGTAGAACGCGAATCCGTCGTTTGTTTGGCGATTTGCGGTGTATTTAGCCTGCTTTTGGCCGCATACTCACGCTCTGTAAAATGTCGCGAAATTCCGAAAATACCGTCCGCCATTGATTTTGCTGCGCCTACAGTACGCCGTCCATATAGGACGCGCTGCGAAAGGCGTCTACGCACGCGCAATTGAACCGAGTTATAGGAGCATCGTACTGTAGCCCTAGAGCCACCGACGCCGTCCACCCCAGCGGGGGAGCCCCCGCTGTGTAGCGTAGATAAGGCGCGCCTGTACAATTGGGGCGCCGCTGGCATTCTACATTGTGAGTGGCTATAGACAGTCAGCGGTCAGTACAGCCTGCGCTCATCGTCGTCAGTACAGCCTGCTCCGACGCGTTTCTGTGCCCCCGTTTGCTAAAACAATCACGCGGAGTGCCTATCTGACACTCAAGGAGTGTCACGTATCACTTGTTTGTTACTTGTTGATCTCCTGCTTAAGCTACAATCTGCTAAAATCGTTCCTTCAAGAAGCTGTGCCTAGTGCACAGCGCAGCACTAGCGCCTAAGGTTCCGCGGCGGACAATGTAGCGAGCGACATTGTTAAAGCGACGACATTGTTACTAGGGTTGTCAACAAAAAACTCCCGACGAGTTAATTTTTGTTTTTAACCAGTTAAAAATCTAGGTGGTAGTTATTTAAATTCTTTAACAAATTAAAAAAACTCGCTTATAGTTATTTAAGTTTTTTAAATTTCAAGCAATTAAAAAACGTGAGTAGTTTTTTAATAAAAACTAGTTTTTTAACTGGCATGGAAAAACTTGGCCCAAAAATGTGCTGTTGTATCTTGTCAAAATGTTCTGTACATAGTGTCAGGAGAGTGAATGGGTACTCTAACGGTGCCAATATGGTCGAAATGGTACAACATGTGCCACGAAATGCAATATTTTAATGGCAGATAATAGGCAGGCTGGCCAAACTTCATTGTTAAAAAACTAGTTAAAAAACTACAAATTAAATAACTAGTTTAAATAACTAGAGCTTAGTTATTTAAGTTTTTTAACAGATTTAAATAACTAGCCTCGAGTTATTTTTTATTTTTTGATTAAGAAACTAATTTGAATTTAGGATATTTATTTAGAGTTTTTTAATCCTCCATTGTTAAAAAACTGAAAATTAGTTTTTTAGAGTTTTTAGTTTTTTAACTCGGAGTTTTTGTTGACAACCCTAATTGTTACGATGC
>JASAMZ010007944.1:0-15704 GCA_030248115.1 Linhomoeus sp. GSCO2_2 | reverse complement strand
ATCATTGCTTTAAGAATACCGAAATTCAAAAGTTTGAATTGCGCGCGCGACAGTAAACCCGAACTTAAAATTTCCAAAACGCAAAACGGCTCTAACACGCTCGTCTTACGTCGTAGAGCGGCGTGCGATAGGTCAACTAAAGGGTCTCGACGCGCTCCTTTCGTTTGGCATTAAAAATTTTGTTAATTACGCAAAGCACGCGCACCACGAAAAGCGACATTCTTGCGTTTCGGCTCGCGCCTCAGCGCGGCGAGGTGTATATATACGGATGACAATGTCTGTCTGTGTGTGTGTGTGTGTGTGTGTGTGTGTGTGTGTGTGTCCGTCCGTCCGTGGCACCGAAGTAAAATATGTGACATATGTGGTCAAGTAGAGTCGATGTCGCTGAGTACGAATCCGATGTCCGTTTCTGTTGCTAATTTTGCATTTTCGAGATATTTACAATTAAAATATGAAAATGTAGAAAGACTTCTTAGCCTCTGATGAGGTAGCGGCGAAATTTCTTCAGAAATGGGAAAGAGCATAGATAGCGGATAATTTGTACCACAACCACGACTACAACAACCACCACGACGGCCACGACGACTACAACCACAACACCGACAACAACCTCAACGACGACCACAACCACCACCACGACGACCACCACGAGTACGACGACTACAACCACAACACCAACCACAACCACGACTACAACAACCACCACGACGACCACGACAACTACAACCACAACGCCGACAACAACCTCAACGACGACCACAACCACCACCACGACGTCCACCACGAGTACGACAACTACAACCACAACACCAACCACAACTACAACAACTACCACGACGACCACGACGACTACAACCACAACGCCGACAACAACCACCACAACGACGACCACAACCACCACCACGACGACCACCACGAGTACGACAACTACAACCACAACACCAACCACAACCACGACTACAACAACCACCACGACGACTACAACCACAACGCCGACAACAACAACCACAACGACGACCACAACCACCACCACGACGACCACCACGAGTACGACAACTACAACCACAACACCAACCACAACTACAACAACTACCACGACGACCACGACGACTACAACCACAACGCCGACAACAACCACCACAACGACGACCACAACCACCACCACGACGACCACCACGAGTACGACAACTACAACCACAACACCAACCACAACTACAACAACTACCACGACGACCACGACGACTACAACCACAACGCCGACAACAACCACCACAACGACGACCACAACCACCACCACGACGACCACCACGAGTACGACAACTACAACCACAACACCAACCACAACCACGACTACAACAACCACCACGACGACTACAACCACAACGCCGACAACAACCTCAACGACGACCACAACCACCACCACGACGACCACCACGAGTACGACGACTACAACCACAACACCAACCACAACCACGACTACAACAACCACCACGACGACCACGACGACTACAACGACAATACCGACAACAACCACGACGACGACCACAATCACCACCACGACGACCACCACGAGTACGACAACTACAACCACAACACCAACCACAACCACGACGACGACCACGACGACCACAACGAGTACGACAACCACAACATCAACCACAATAACCACTACAACGACCACTACAACCACGACAACCACCACAACGACTAGTACGACAACTACAAGTACTACAACGACCACTACAACCGCAAGCACGACAACCACCACAAGCACAACGACCACCACAACCACTACTTCAACGACAACAACAACAACTAGCACGACGACTACCACAACAGCTACTACTACCACTACGACAACAACTTGACTTGAGCTGCATGGAAAATTTTCTGAGCGGTGTGAGTGATGGTTCAGTGTTTGTGCAAGCATTTCGCGACAAAAGCACAAAACTCGCGTCAGTACAGTGGTTTGTGTTCACTCTATGGCCTTTGCTGATCTTTTCTCCAGTAAACTGCCACTCCTTCTTCGGAATGCCTCGAGCGCAGAATGAATGACAGGTCAAAGTCGGCAGCGGGCCAAGCAAGCGGCTGTACACGAAATAAAGCTACAGTGCGACTGTACACTTCCACGAAAGGGCAGGTCAAAGGGAAGGCCGACACATGTACAAATCACGCACCTATGTAACACGTATAACGAATCACGCACCGAAGTACTTCTGCGATGTAAGTACATAAACTCAACTGGAACTCTACAACGGCGTAGGTAGCGTCTTCTTATTCTCTGTGACTCCCCAAGCTGCCATTTTAGCTGTGCGATCCGCTCCAACTACGCTCCTGCCTCTCCCGCTCTTCATCTCTTCCTTCTTTCAAGCCCTCTCCGATTCCCAGCAACTTGTCGAGGCAGCGGCCGCATAAGAAGCAGCCGACGGTCGTCGGCAAGGCGACGCCGGTGACCACTAGTTGGACGGTGATGTAGACGAAGGCAAGTAGGCCAGTCGGTCGCAGTAGCCACCGGCCTCCGAATCGGTAGAAGATAGGGACGACGGCTCGACTTCGGTGTCAAAGGTCAGCCGACCCTTGTCGATGCTGTAGACCCACGCGGCCCCTGCAACAGGTCGATCATGGACATATTCGCTTGTCGCTTGGCTGGGCGTCCCAAAGCACCCGCTGTCACTCACCGACCACGAGACAAGCTAAGCGGAGGATGAAAAAGATCCATATGACGACTTTCCAGATGGTAGCTTCCACTTTCGGCAAACCCCCCCTCTGTTCACCGGCAGACGTCGAAGTCTGACAACAAGACAGGGATACTATTTAGTGTTGCTTGAGTGCTCATTTAAGGACATTCAATCAGTTGAAGTGGCTCGGCTTGACTGCGCTTGGATGACACATCGAGTTGGTTGGACTCTCAATCGAGCTTTCACACCCACACTCGGGTTCGTCGTCAGGCACTTCAGTTGAAGTGCCGAAGTGCCGGATGACGCCCTGAATGTCGATCGAAAGCTCAGTTGAGAGTTCTCAGGTGCAGTTATGCTAATCACGCATTTGGTCAAATCTTCACATTCGGTCAAAGCGGTCGTGTCAAATACAGACTTCACATTTGGCGGGGTTCTCCAGCCTTTTTGCTATCACTCTGTGACGAATGAATCATTTGAAAGACACACATACCCAGAGCTGTACAACAGTTGCCTGATGTGGTGACTCCACCGAAGGATGATAAAAAGAAAACGCAAGGTTCCCTGGATGATTAGCCAGATGGGGAGTTTGGGCTCCACCGGGCAGTGGCCCAACTTCAGGGAGCCAATCACCACCATGCTGACTGCGACGGCGCACCAGGCCAGCTCCAGGCAGGTGAAGGCCACTAGACAATTGTGTGAATCGGAGTTAGCCTGCCATATATGGCTTCGGACCATCTATGGCCGCGAACCATTCTTCCACACCACCTCAAGCGGCACACAGCTGCCTACCTACCTACGTACTACCCTACACCATGCAATCATGATGATACTCACGGCTGTTCCAGCAGCGATCTTCCTTAGACTCCACTGGTTTCCCCTTTTCCGTTTTGACTTTCTTTCCCGACGCCCTTTCTCCTTCCTTGGATTCGCTGTCTTCGCTCTCAGCCAGCCGTTCATCGGCCGACGCAATAGCACCCGCGTAAAAGAAGATGCAACACCACAGGCAGACGCCGAAAGAGTAGGTGGAGAGGATGAGGAGGCTGAGGAGTAACGCTCCGCTGATGGAGACGAAGGAGAAGCGGTAGAGTGTCTGGTCGCAGTAGAGGGGGTCGAGCGCCCCAATGGTCGCTAGCGTGGGAGCTGTGTTGTTGGACCCAGCAAATGTGGCGTCGTAAGACACCACAGAGAAGACGCCGTAGACCCAGACGGCGCCTGAGAACGAGGATGACAATGCAATCCGCCTGTTTTGTTCAGTGTTGCACATCTATGTAGCTTCCCCCACCGAGTATGAGCCAGACGATGCCAAGAACGAGTATGGCCAGCTTGAGGGTGAAGGCCTCCAGAATCGAAAAACAGTAGACCATCCTGGCTGCCAGAGGCATTGGTTTGGCGCCCAGTTGTTTGGGCCTCCTGCAATGGAAGTTGGCTTGGCCATTCTACCTTAACAAGAGAGGTTGTTCCACAGTTGTAACCCCCCCCCCCCATCCCCACCCCCCCCCGCCCCCCCACCCCAACCCCACCCCCGGCCCCACCCCCAAGACGGTTGGAGAGCACCCCCCCTTCCCCCCCCCACACCCAGGGTGCACTTTCATACACCCCTTCTACTCATCTTGTCGTCATCATCTTTGTGCTAGAAACATAGCATACACACACCTGGCGATGTCCCAGCACCATACCACCCAGAACACTGTGAGAGCCAGAATGCAGATGGAGCCCTGAACCACCATCCAGATGGGTACCATGGGCTGCACGGGGCAGTGGTCCAGCTTCAGGGAGCCGACCACAACCATGACGACGACAATTGGAAGGAACACCAGTGTCAAACAAGTCCCGACGACTAAAATCAAGCGCAAACACCACGATTCCCATTGTGCACGTGCAAGAATTTCGGCCAAACTGTTTGCGAAACACGGAAGGACGATGTGTAATAAACATGTAGATATGTAGACGGAATATCCACGACTCACCGCATTCGCACATGTCTTGCCCAGTACAACTCTTGTTTGATGAGGAAGCCATGGAGACACGGACACACGAACGTCCAGCAACACTTTATTCTAGCTAAAAAAAATCAAACTAGCGATGGCGATGCAAAGCGCGAGCCGCCTCGACAACTGTTCTGGTGCAGTAAGCGACGCTTGCCTTGCCATGGGAAGGAAGGTTGGGGGAGAGCGGGGGGGGGGGGGGTTTGGCTGCCAACGTTACAAAGTCCGCCAGCCAACGCTACACGCCAACGCGCACAGGAAGTGTGAGCGTGGCTTCACTTGCACTGCATGCAGTGGCTTAGCATTCGTCCTGTGGGCGTCACTGGTGGCAATGGCAACTCACGCGTTAAGTTCGCACTGGTTTATCACAGCGTGCGTTTTCGCTTGGAAAGGCACGTACGTGTTGTTTGTGGGAAGGAATGGTAGTTTGTGAGGAGAGGGTGGGCACAGTGCTTCTAATCAGTTCACTCTTTCTAATATGGGCTAGTGAACTGCAGAGCTACGCTAGAGCGATTATACCAACGGAACTTTCGACGAAAACTGCACTCATTTCTCTCGCACGTGTGCCTCATTATATGAGCTCAATTCCCTTACTGATCATGTCATCAGTCGTACTGACAGCTACAGGTTCGCAAAAGGTACACTCTTCGCTGCTCTGACCTGATTGTGCCTCACTGAGATACCACGTGAGGTTTGCAATTGTGATGACAATTAGTCCCACTCTCAACAAGGGAAACGTGCAGGAGAACCTGCAGTGAAGCACTCCGACCAGAACGGGAGAAAGCAGACCGCCACTCACTTATCATGAGAAATAAGGCCGATTTCCGCCCAAAGATTCTCCACAAATTCCGCCGGCGCGCGAGTTTCAGAGTACGCATATTCCCTCCACCTACAAGGACCGGTGCGCAGCAGAACTCCACCGAAATCCTGTAGACCAGGCCGTATTGAGCCCAAAATGCGCCATTTCGCTTCGATTCAACCAGTAGCCGGCAGCTAAGATTCGGGGCTGCGCCAATCGCAGACCCGAATCTTGCCATTTTGGACGGGAAGAATTGACAATTCATGCGCAAATGCTTCCTTTACCACACCATCTTTCCGCACTGCACTTCCTCAATTCAGAAGTTCAAATGCGCGCGCAAATTTAAGTTACAACGTTACAACATAGTTTGGGGAGAGTACGGTAAAAGTTACATTCAAATTTGAATGTCGGCATTAGGAAAGTGGCTGTTTGAAGGCAAAGTCGACACAAAATGGAGAAACCAATAGCGAATTCGCGTTCCTCGTCGCGAAATACCCTAGAATCGACATTACAAACGTACAATCACCTCACATTCAGTTTCGTCGACGTAGGGCTTCGGTAGGTCGATTTGCGACCGAAACTCGCCAATCTTGATCCGAAACGCTAGAATAACGCCAGATTCGGCATCAGCGACCTCGAAAGCACCGGGATCGACTCCAACATTGATTTTGACCACCCGGGTGGAAATTCGAATTTTGGACGCGGCCGGGGTACGGTAGCCGAAAAAATATTTTTTAAAATCGATTCCGGATCAGTTTTCAACGGGGAATCGCGTGGTGCAGTCCATTTGGCCATAAATCATCGCAATCGGGCGCTAAAACGGCCGAAAGTCAAAAATTGGAATTTTCGACCCCTGACGGAGACCCGTTGGCACAGCAGAACTCAAGATTTCCGCGGCGGATTTCAGAGATTTTGGTCTTAAACGAAAGAGAACATGTTAATCTTGAGCTTCACTGCTGGCGTCAAAATCGGCCAACTATTCCAGGAATTCCAGCTGGGTGAACACCTCTCCAGTAAGTAAATTTTCAAATTTTTGAATTTTTCTCAAAATTTTCCCACTACGCGAAAAAAACGAAGGTCCGTCCACACCTACTATCCCTCGAGAGCTATCGATTAAAAAAAACCCCGTCAAAATCGGATGAAAAATGAGGCACGAAAGTGAGTGGCGAAAAAGTTAGTCGGTAGCAGCTCCACTATAGCACTCCGCCCCTTTTGGGGTCGGAGTGCTAACAACAGAATGAACATTGACCCTAACATAGGCTCTCCTCGGCGTACGAACCCTAAGCACGACAAATCTGCAATTAATCATAGTTCGCTAGAACGGTACTATCATAGTCAACACTCTTCTACTCTCCCACACCCAAGTCTTCACAGTCCATCGTCTCCAGCCGGTAGCCAGCTGCCTCCAGGAGATGACATCTGAAGCGATGGTGGACGGTGCTCTTCTCAGTCAGTCTGCCAGACTGGAGCTCCCTGAGGCGCTGACTCTTGTCACGAACAGCGATCGCCATCAGATCGTCTTCGCTGTCGTTGGTGAGCACGTGGACCCTCGTCAGCATCACCTTCGGGAGCAGGAGATGCAACTGGAGCTCGTCTCCGTGCTTGTTCCAGAGTGCCCTGAGGACGTCGCGCTCCGACGCAAGCGTCCCGGGCCCGTGCGAGGCGTACTTCATCTCGACCTTATAGGCGAGGCGTCGCAGGCGTTGTTGCCAGGCCTCGGAGAAGACAACGGACTTCAGCCTCGCAGGGAAGACTTCCTCGCCTAGGAGAATGGCCGTCCACTGCAGCGGCGCGGCCATCGGCTCTTCACACCCATCGGTCCTCTCCTCGATCGATTTCAGCATCGCCTTGACTGGCTCCAATGGGGTATCCTTGGCGATGACTGCCCACTGTTGCAGGAAAAAGCGTAGCAGCAAGGCCATATCAGCCATACTGCAGCGCATAAAGACGTCCGCAGTATAGTGTTCCCACAGCAACGGTGGTAGGGGCTTGCCGAGCAACGTGAAGGAATTTAGGGTTTGGAGCAGTCTCTCTTGAATATCATTGGTCTCGGTAGCTTCAGAAGCCATATTGGACAGTAGCGTCCCCTTCAACCGATCGTAGGTGTCGCTGTCCATGTCATAGCCATTCTGACCAACTGCCTGCATCAACTTGGCAGGTGCCACGAAGTTGTGCGTCAGGTCCACCACTTCAGAGGAGGTCTGCAAAGGTTGAAGCGTGTTGTGAAACTGCAGCGCCACGTGTGGATGGACTGGATGCATCCCCAGCCGTAATGCCCCACCCACTCCTCTTCCGACACGTGGTAGCCTATGCATCCCCATGCCTCAACCGACCCAGACACGCCCCCCCCCCCCCGCCTTCAGCTAGATATATGGCGGCGTTTAACTAAGGGTACGGAAATCCATCGAACCAACCAAAAGAAGCAGGTCTTCTCTGGAGAGATGCTCGTTGAGGACGTTGGAAGCTACCGCTCTGACCAGCTCGGCGCCATCTTTTGGTCGCTCCAACAGATGGCGCTGGCAGCGCAACACGTCCATCAGCGTGCGAGTGAACTGGCGATCTTCGGCGGAGTCAGTAGGACCCGCCACACGCCGGCCCACTCGGTGGACACTCAGCGATGCAATAAGACCCATGGGGAACCCTTTCCGCCACCGCTCGGCGGCCAGTTGGGAAAGGTTCTCGAGAGCCAGAGCCCTAGAACCAGTGGACGCTTTGCATCGCCTGCCTCAGTTGGGCAAACCCAGTCAGTGTCAAGAGCGTGCGCGTGTGCGTGCGCGTGTGCGTGCGTGCGTGCGTGCGTGCGTGCGTGCGTGCGTGCGTGCGTGCGTGCGTGCGTGCGTGCGTGCGTGCGTGCGTGCGTGCGTGCGTGCGTGCGTGCGTGCGTGCGTGCGTGCGTGCGTGCGTGCGTGCGTGCGTGCGTGCGTGCGTGCGTGGGTGCGTGCGTGCGTGCTTGCGTGCTTGCGTGCGTGCGTACGTGCGTGCATGCGTGCCTGCCTGCGCGCGTTTGTGCCTGCCGAGTGGTGAAATCAAGAGTCGCAATTTAGCTTCACGATAGTTTGCCATTCAATATATGGACGGCCAGCCGACTCCTGCTAACCCCCCCCCCCCCCCCCCTCTCCCCAACAAGGAGGACACTGACCTCAGGCTCGGTGACACCTCCTTCCAATTTAATTTGAGCCTCCTGTTTTGGTGGCGCAACAGAATATTGACAGCTTCGACCGCTCGGCGGGCTGACTTATCCGACAAAGGCATTTGTTTCAGCAAAGAGTCCATGATGGCTGTGCCCAGAGTGCCTTCTTTATCAGACTCAAGCATACCCAAGCGGTACAGAAGCAGGGTCATTTCTTTGAGTTGCTCGACTTTCCACTTGTCCAGCTGGGAACTGCTGCACCAACGCCACAAGCCGGCCACCTCCAGGACTTCTGAAGACATGTGCGTGGGTCGCAGCCATTGCATTGGCCTACCGACCATGTTACGCTGATGTATTGACGTCATGCATAGAGTTCGTGATTTGCGTTTTGTCGGGATCTGGATCGGGATCGGGATTGGGCTCTAGTGATCGGGATCGGGATCGGGATTGGCGTTTCTCGAAGTGCGGGATCGGGATCGGGATCGGGATTTTGATTTTTGAATTTGCGGGATCGGGATCAGAATCGGGATTTTCGATTTTCAAAAAATCGGGACTGGAATCGAGGCAAGCCTGATTATGTTTATGTACAAGCTCACATTATTGCTTGCACACATGGAAAGAACGCCTAAAACGAGCGTTTCGCACGACTAATTGGCTTTAGAATAGCCAAAACAATCATATTTTGGACAAAATTGGCCAATTTCGAGTCTATTTTGAAGACGCGGGATCCCGCTTTCTGAACTTCCCAATCGGGATCGGGATCGGGATTGGCGTTTCTTAAAGTGCGGGATCGGGATTGGGATTGCGATTTTTGAATTTGCGGGATCGGGATCGGGACTGGGAAAATGGGTCGGGATCCCGTTTTCGGGATCCCGCACGAACTCTAGTCATGCACGTACTATCAGAGTTTTATGCATCTTTCCTATGCATCCCCATCCTCCTTCTCTCTGTTCCCATAGATGGTGGCTATTTCTACTTATGTATGTACATGTATGAGGAATTTCATCTCAGGTCACGTGCATACATTGTATGTACATACCCCTAAAGGCAGCCTCGTGCCTCGGTTCCCGAAGGGTGAAGTTGAGGAGGCTGCAGCAGTCGACCAACTTCTCCTGCAGTCGAGGACTGCGCGACTCGGCAAGTGGCACCGCCAGCCGCTGCAGGTCTGATAAGAGGGCCTCCGGACGCTCTGGAGCACTCTTCTCCGACTGGTGAGCCTTTAGATGCTCATAGAGGAGCGCCAGCGGCACGGCGAAGGGGGGAGTGAAATTGGGACACACTATTCTCAGCCACTCTGGGATGGCCTGGGGCCTTTGAAGCAGCGGGCTCTTGAAAGGCCCCAGCTTGTCATGACCACCACTCCTCCACTGAACTTCATTGTTCCTTATAGGGGGACGCCACTCTCCTTCCGCATTGTGTGCTCTTGAATAGTTGGAGAAGAGCAATGGCGTGGGAGAGGGCTTTTGGCCCTTCCAGCACGAGGACAGCAACGACGAAGCCCCAAACCGGCAGCGAAAAGCCATCTGAACAGTCTTGTCGATTGTTCCTTGGTACAAATTGTACCTAACAATTTGTACCCCTAAATTGTTAACAATTTCGGAACAATAACAATCTGTTCCACTGTTTCCAGGAACAAAACAATAACAATAACAATCTGAAATGGCTCCAGAACAAAACAATTTGGAAACTCATAAATTGTAACTAAATTGTTCTGAATGTCGGCGAAAGTATGCAGTAGTCCACAGCAGTTATGGAGCAAATATCATCTAAGTTGAGAATGTTTCGTTATTCACGTCGCAATTCGTTTGATTTCATGGAATTACCACTTAACGAACTTCTGCCCTACGGCACCCAATCTTCCTAGGAACAATTAAGATACAAATTGTTCCTAAATTGTTAACAATAACAAGAAACGTTTTGTCGAAATTCGAGAGGAACAATCACAATAACAAAACAATACATAAAATTAAGAAGTGGAACAAAACAATAACAAAACAATTTAGAAAAATGTGGTACAACGACAAGACTGCACTGAAAGACCTGTACCTCTGCCAGAAGGTCAAATGCCATATCAGAGGTTGCCGATGCACTCGTTTAAAAAGTGGAGCTACTCTATTAGAGAGAGAGTCCGCGCTACATAAATACAACTACAGTTGTACTACACTGTACCGTAACACGAACCATGCTATACGTCAAGGCAAAACTGACAATCGTCAAAACTGGCACCGGCTGTTTACACCGACTCAAACGACACTGTAGTGAGTCCAATAACGCAAGGCGAACCACTCTATTCTGGCGAAAACGCAACACCTACCTACCAGCTGTTTGGCAATTCCAAGAACAAGAAGCATGGGCGAAACTGCATTTCTGCGAGATGTAAGGTCAGCCAAATGCCAAATATCATGCACTAAATCCCCTCCTCCAGCTCCAGTCCCAGCTCCTCGGAGTTCACGACCTGCAGCTTGTACCCAGCCGCCTCTATGAGGTGGCAGCGAAATCGGAAGTTGACGCTGGGTGTGTTGGTCAAGAGGCCGGTCTCCAACTGGCGGGATCGTTGGCCCTGCCAGCAGACGAGCAGCACCGTCCTCTGCTTGCCCTTCTCATGGCTACGGTGCACATAGACGTTGTACAGCAGCAGGTCTGGAAGCAGCACTTGAAAGTAGCTTTAAGACGGATACGCACATTGTTCTACCCTATTAGTGGATTACCTACTCTGCTAGTCCATCCAGATACAAGCCCTTTGGGCCTATGGTGTACGTTTGTGCATACATGTAACTGGGGGGGGGGGGGGGGGGTTGGGGGGGGGGGGGGGGGGGGGGGGGGGGGGGGCGGGGGTGGGGGGGGGGGGGGGTGTGGGGAGCGGGGGGGGGGGGGGGGAGCCCCCCTCCCCTAGCCGCAAGTGTACCCCCCCAGGTACCCCCCCTCCCGCCTTCCCCAAAAGGCCCCCCCTAGAATTTTAAAAATTTTCGCCTGCGGCGCTTAAAAATGGCAAAAATTTCGCCTGCGGCGCTATATTTTGGACTTTTTTGACCAAAATTAAGCGATTTTTGGCACTTTTTGGCCTATTTTTTCGCCCGGCCTCAGCCGGGCGAACCCCTACGAGAGCTTATCGTCCGTTCGTGCGTCCGTCCGTCCGTTCGTTCGTCCGTCACGCTCTCAGATCTCGGCGTCGGTAAGTTGTAGGAAGGAGATCTTGGGCTCTACGGAAAGGTCTTGACTCACTGATCATTCAGCTAAGAGACTTCGAAATTCAAAACTTTGAATTGCGCGCGCTACAGTAACCCGAAGCTTCAAACTGAAAACGGCTATTACTCGCTCGTCTTACGTCGTAGAGCGGCGTGCGATAGGTCAACTTAAAGGTCTCGACGTGCTCTTTCGTTTGGCATTAAAAATTTTCTTATTACGCAAACACGCACCACGAAAAGCGACATTCTCGCGTTTTTAACGCAGAAATCGCTCTAACTCGCTCAGCGTGCGTCGTAGGGAGATGATCTTGGGTTGGTTGGATAGCTCTCGACTCACTGATCATTTGTTCTTCTATTGGTCGAAACTCAAAAGTTTGAATTTCGGGAGCTACAGTAACCCAAAGGTTTAAAACGGGAAACTTATCTAACTCGCTCGTCTTCCGTCATAGAGAGACGATCTTGAGTTCGTTGAATTGGTTTCGGCACACTGATAATTCCGTTAAAAGAAGTCGAAATTCAAAAGTTTGAATTGCGCGCGCTACAGTAGCCTGAAAGTCCAAAACGCAAAACGGCTCTAACACGCTCGTCTTACGTCGTAGAGCGCCGTGCGATAGGTCAACTATAAGGTCTCGACGTGCTCCTTTACTTGGCATAAAATTGTGTTAATTACGCAAACACGCACCACGAAAAGCGACATTCTCGCGTTCTTAGCATAGAAATCGCTCTAACTCGCTCAGCGTGCGTCGTAGAGAGACGATCTGGAGTTGCTAGATTGCTCTAGACTCACTGATCATTTGTTCTTCTATTGGTCGAAACTCAGAAGTTTGAATATCGCGAGCTACAGTAACCCAAAAGTTCAAAACGCAAAACTTCTGTAACTCGCTTGTGTCGTCGTAGAGAGACGATCTTGAGTATGTTGAATAGGTTTCGTCACACTAATCATTCCGTTAAGAGAAGTCGAGATTCGAAAGTTTGAATATCGCGAGCTACAGTAACCCAAAGGTTCAAACAGCAAATGGGCCCTAACTTGCTCGTCTTACGTTGTAGAGCGGCATTCGTTCGACCGTTTGAAAGCTTACATGGAGGCAGTTGTTGAAAGGTCATTCCTAAAGAAAAACTTTTGTTTTTTTAAACCCTTGTCTTACGAACAACTTTGTCTGCTAAAAAAATTAATCCCGGGCGATCCCAATGTTGCCTTGCAACAACCGCTCAGAAATGCGTGTGTCTTGCTCAAAAAATTAATCCCGGGCGATCCCAATGTTGCTCTACAAGAACCTCTCAGAAAGGAGCGTGTCAGAAGTAGCGCATGAATAGTGGACTCCGGGCGGGCGCGCGTCATATCGGAAAGGCTTCGAAATACTTTACAAAAGTATCCACTCTTTTACTCTTCCACTTTAAAACACTCACAAACCACTCTGTATTAATAAAACAACTCAACTTTTTTAAAACAGCTTGTTGCGAACTTTTCTCACCGTTTGGTACTTTTTTGGCAAAATTTTTAGGTCATTTGACCTCACCCCCCCCCCCCCCCCCTCCAGGGGCCTCAGGCCCCCCCCCCCCCTCCATACCCCCCCCCCTGGCCGGTTGGCGCTTACACGTATGCGTTTGTGTCACTGCCGCCTAGAACCCCATGGGTGTTCGCGCTTAAAAAACATGTGAGAAGACCGGACACTTCCAAATAGGAAATTCTAGACCCACCAGGAAGAACACGGCACTCCTGGAGACTTGGAAACTTGTCACGAAGGATCCTGTAAGCCTGTCTTTCCGAGGCAGATGGAGTAGCTCTTGCGCCCCTGTTGAAGGCCTGCTCTTCCTCAACTTCCAGAGTACGCATCCACCCCTCCGAAAATACAAGGGACCTCAACTTTGGAGGAAACACCTTCTCTCCCAAACAGACGGCAGTCCACTGCAGTTCTGCGATGGCATAGTGGTGCCAGTCTCGCACTTCAATGACTTTGAGCAAAGCCTTGAGCGCCTCCAGAGGGGCAGCAGAGCCATGTTCGGTGATCACGGCCCACTGCTTGAGCAGGTCGTGCACCATGTGGCGGATGAGGCTGACGTCGCACTGCTGGAAGAACTCTTCACCAATCGTCTCCCATACCACGTCTGGCAGAGGTTCCGCCAACTTCGTGACACCACCCAGCAGGCGTTGAAATGACTGCTGGAGATCCACTGGGGAAGCGGTCGCAGCCAAGGAGGCAATTGATTCGTCAATTGGACGGTAGGCCTCGTTGGAGAGGATGTATTTGGACGAAAGCAGATGAAGAAGCCTTGATAGGGTTCGCAGATTCCGAATCTTCCGAACAACAGCCGGACTGGTCTGCAATGAAGACCAAGTACAGTATCAGGCAGAGCCAATGCTATATGATGGCCTGGGTCATCAGGCAATGACAAAGTGGTATGATACATATGTCTATCTGGATCTCCAACACACTTATTACTGCAAATTCAAGCAAGATGGGAGAGATTCTAGCTCGGCTTTCTCGTTTCCCAATTACTCAGCTCATGTTCTGGAGACAACAGATGGTACAAGTCTGGGAGAAAAGCCGGTCCCGCAGAGTTTGAGTCACGTTTGGAGCCCCAGGCAGCCCAAACCGACGAGCCAGGCCAAAGCGGCCATGTGACAGCTCTGCCTGCTATCGTACGCATGTGCATGGTTACCAAATCAACGTTCTAAATAGCAAGCACTCCACCACTAACTGTACCAGAAACAGCAGATCCTTCCTAGACAGTCCGACTCCGAAAGAAAAGAAGTTGCCAACGATCATTTCTGCCAGAGCCCCATCATTCTTTTCATCCAGCAAGTGTCGCTGATTAGTCAGCAACTTCATCAGGTATCGATTGAGCACAGCGGCGTCATTGCCATCCTCGTCGAAGTCGCCCCCTCGGACATTGCGGGACATGGCAAACACCTCTGCTAAGGATATCCGAATATTCTCAGGCTGTAACCTCGGAGCTTTGGACAATGCTGACAGCTGCCCGAACAGGACTTGTCTGAAAGAAATGGCTCAGGTCGAGGTTGGTTGGGGATTCGTGTGTATAGTATCAGATGCCACGCCACGCCACGCCAGATCAGATTCAGAAGTGCCACGATATCTCGAATGCTTCAGTTCGAAGTCTGTGCTCCAACATTGCGCTTCGCGTTTCTAACAAGGGAGCATCCTGATTTCCCAGACAACAAGCTGTGTAGGCAAATCCTCTCATCCTCACCACATAAGAGTACCAGTGACTGCGTTGATGTGACTCTCCATTGCCAAAGTATAACACACATTTACACCCCTCACCACTACCTCACACTCACTTGGCACTCCCCGAGCGTTCCACCTGGTCCAAGCCAGAGTTGGTGTGCCTCAGCAGTAGGCCAATGGCCCTGCTGACCCGTGGGTCAGAAGGCGGCCGCTTCTGGAGAGAGGCCATTATGGCGCCGGGGAGAGGCCAGTCCGCCCGGAGGACGTCCAGCTGGTACAAGAGCGAGCACAGCAAGACCAGGTCTCTGGACTTCCACTCGTCCAGCTGCGCCCACCACCGGGTCCCACTGGTGTCGAGGATGACTGAAACGACATGACCGCTCTCTAAATACCCACAGTGCAAACCCACAGGTTTTCTTGTGCTATGCCATAAAGAACCAAACAAAACTTATTATGATGACAGATAGTGGGGATTATGCAGGGAATTGGGCAATGCGGGGCTAAGCACTCCCAAGCCTAAGCCTGAGTTCGTGATTTTGGTTACACATACAGTGCACATACACACATACAGACCTACAAATACTACTCTATGAAGACGAAGAATGTTTTCACTCCGCTGCACGACCGAACTTATGTGGCTCCTGAATTAAGCACATCCCTTCCCCCCCCCCCCACCCCCCCCCCCCCGCAACTCCCCACCCCTTTGGCTTGTCACCTCCACAAATTGACAAAGTCCTTA
>JASAMZ010007943.1:0-12365 GCA_030248115.1 Linhomoeus sp. GSCO2_2 | reverse complement strand
CACTCCTTATACATCTCACCTATATCAAAGCATACTTCTTGTTTCCACCCACAACAGAACCATTTGGCATAACCTTGTGTTCACCAAAGACCTCTGTACACATGTGCCACCATTTGAGAGCACCTGAATGAGATCATCAGGCAGTGTGTAGTGACCAGAGTTGGCATGGTTGGCACTTGGCTATGGGGCCAGGCCACTATTTGTGGGCATAACAGAACCAAGACTGAACAAACTTGGTGCCTGTCTGTGGCATAACAGAACCTAGGTTGAACAAACTTGGTGCCAAAATGTTTATTGAGAAGTCCCTTGTTTGCTCAGTCACCTGCTGGCTTTTTTTGGATGCACAGTCATTGGCAGCAGGGAGAGAGGGAGGGATGGAGAGTAGCTTCAACTGTCAGTCCAATACATTCCTCTAGACTGATTGCTATACTTCAAGCAAAGCGTGTTGTGACGCTTGAAACTACCATTACTAAACACCCTAGGAAGAAACCTGATTTGCAAATGATTTGAAAAACTCATTTGGTGCTGAGCAACTCGCTGTGCAACTTGTTTGGTGCTGAGGAACTAGCAACATTGCTCTGCGATTGTTGCAATCAGAGATTTGCCTACTGACACTAATGCCATTACCACTAATGCCTACCTCCATTGGCAATATGGCAGCACACTACATGTTTCCTGTTTCCTTTGTGGGGAGTGTGACTATACACAGAAGAAACACGGCATGAATGCATGTGTAGCTCTCTTCCTTCATCCATTCAGCAGTCTCAGCCACAGGGCAGTCACAGTAGTAGACATTGTATTGAAACCATGTTAAAGCCCAACTGTAAGGGCACCAATGTACACAGCATGACACAAAGTGGTGACAAGTGCATTCACAATTATTCTAGACTACTGGTACATGACAGAAGATGCTTCATATCGCAACAACTATTTTATGTACCCAAGTGAATTTTACAATTTTGGTGTTGAGCGTTACATAAAATAAACACCAAGTTGGGATCGACAATTTCAACTGGCCCGAATGTAAAATTGCAGAACCAAGGTAAAATCCGAATTCTTGGTTCAGTAGAACATTTTTGTTACCTTGGTTCACGGCTTGTTTTTCGTGTTTCTGAACCAAGGTTCCATGTAACCGTCCCGAAAGGGATAACAGCTAACTTCTCGATGCGTTCTCTCTTTCTCCAGCCCTCTCAGCCAGTATTCGGATATACAACCCTTGATGACGACAGTGATCGCTTGTGGCACATCGAACAGTAGAAGTCGGCCGTTCTTGTTCAAGGATATCAGCATAAATCGCGTCTCCCCTGGTATGTGGTCATGTTTCTGTACAATCGATGAAGATTTCGATAACACTACAGTATGTTTTGGTGGTACGTCATCATTACAGTAATCCCAACCTGACGAAAGAAGATGCCGTCAGCGACCCCATTGAGATTAACAGTACAGTGGTATATGAATTTCTTCTTCTCAAAACTCCTGAACAGCTCCAGCAGAAGCCTGCGGCCGTTCATCGCCTAACAATACGTGAATTTTTTGACATTTTGCACAGTGTTGTGAAAAAGACAACCATGTCACCCCATTAGGTTCAGAGGACCACGGCCCGCCCCCAAGTTTCAACTCGAATTCCGTCCCGCTAAACACTCGTTCTTCAATGATGGACAGTTGAAGCGCGTCGTACATGCAGTGGGTCATATTTATAGAATATTTGGCAGTCTCTGATAGGACAAGGTTCATCCAGCTGGGAGCGTTCACCAACTGGAGTTTGTCCTCAGATCTAGTGGTGACGGAGCAGATGAGTGGACCTTGAGGGTCCTGCATTGAGTCGGTTAGACGTGCAATGTGCAAGGTTAGACGTGCGCGTACACAAATGAAATATGAAATGGTACTGTCATTCGAAATCGAAGTCACTGTCTTGTCACCTAATTTCATAACTGATATTATTGAAGGTGAAACTGAAACTCAGCCAGATCAAAAATTTTAAACTGAAACCGAAGCTGAAACTGAATTGAGTTTCCATTGGTCACTTGGCGTCAAGGTGTCTCAGACAAGAATCTCACATTCAAATCCTTTGAATTATGAAAAGTCAAACGTAGAGGAAAGTATTGGAGTCCAACCTGAGCAACTGTTGGATTCCTTTGGAAGAACCAAGTCCTGGATTCTACAGCTCTCGATAGGGCGCTTGCCACCACCAGTTCCCAACCCATCGTTCTCAGCGTGGAGACAATGCCGCAACAAGTCTTTGCAACAGAGAGAAAGCTCAGCTTGTCTGGCCGGTTGCTGAAAGGCCCTCCCCTCAGCTGGAGCTGCACCACGCCGAATTTCTCTTTCTGCTCCTCGATTTCTGGCGAATTTGAGGATTCTTTATTAAAGTTTCATATTTTTGCACAAAAACAACAAGATTCAGTAAATACTCTAATAGGCCCTCGGGGGGGGCTTATTTATTCTACCTCCCTCTGGGGGGGGGGAGGGGGATTCTAGGGGGGGGGGGGGGGGGCTTATTTCGACCCTTCTTTCGGTGGTCCAAGCTACATAAAATGTGCGTATCCCATACAGAATGACCTTCCCCCCAGCACAATATCCTTAACATAGGCACCACGTACTAAAGGCTTACTAACTACATATAGTAGTTTTAGCAGTACTACAGTATAGTGTACATGCATACAGCATGCCTTGTAGACTGTAGTACACATGCAAACATACAGTATAGTACATAGGTAAGGCAGAGTGTACTATTGGAGGGGGGGGGGGGTTTACTCGAGGGGGGGGGGGTTTACTTGAGGGGGGCGTAGGTTATTAGAACATTTACTGTAATTGCGCTACCGCCATAAAGTTGGCCGATGACTTTAGCGACGGCCGCGACGACTTGCGGACTGCCGTGAATGACTTGAATCTTATTGTGAGATTTGAAGTGTATTGCGAAGTAGGAGAAGTCAGGTGGTACTGGAGGAATGACAGAGTATTCGACTCCCATTGTTGTGTGCCTTTGCCTAAACTCTCTGGAGTTGAAAACTGTAATATCTTCTATGTGTGTAATAGTAGGGAAGGAACTGCCTGTTATGCGACTTGGACACACAGCGAGTGTGCCCGTTCACGCAATGCAATTGCCTTCATCAAGTCACGCTGCGCAGCCTAAAGCCTTTTATCGATTGCCTTGCCAGGTATAGGCGCCGACAAACCCACCCTGTACTTTTCGCGTCGTTGTTTACTCGCAGGCTCCCAGCACAGGCCTAGTCAAGTCGTCGGGGGTACCTATGCGTCTGAGCGCCTTTCATTTGCTACATACATAGACGACTGGGTGAAACAACGAGGACGACAGTGTCTGCATACTTCTGTTTTCAAACTTCGCGCCAAAATGATTATGACAGTTTGATTCCCGTTTGGCATTTTGCGCGACCAATCACCGACGAGTCGCACCGCATATGTGCTCTTTAACTTCAAACCAGAATTACTTCCCAATATCCCCGGATGTGTGCCGTGGTTGATAAGAAGTGCAGCTCATGGTTCTGGGTCTTTTCTGTAGAATCGATCGTCACTTCGCCCAACCAACACCATTGTCGCGCTTATCACTCTCTTTGGTTCCGTCATCCTCTCCTCGTAAGGCGGCGTGATAGACCGCCATTTTCTTGTCCATATCCGCCCAACGGTAGCTTAGGCTCTTCGTCAACGCTGCCAGGGACTCAGACCTGTCCTCCCCGTTGAATTGCAGCGCTCTGATGGAACGGAAGTGGGGAGACAGGGTTTGCCACAGGGACGACAATGCGTGTGCAGCTTTTGAGTCAATAATGGTGGTGGTGGGCTTCGGTGGATGCATAAGCCGGTGTGCGGCCTCGACTTTCTGAAATGCGGTTCTATCTGTACTGTATGCGGGGCGTCGCTAACTTCGTTGAATCAGGGTGGCTAATAGAAACTTAAAACTAGTTTCAGTATCGGTTACAATCAGTTAACTGAAACTGAATCGAAACTGCCACAGACACCACAACTAAAATGGAAACTGAAACTGAATTTCACAGTGTAATGTCGATTATTGGTGTGTTACAATATGTCAGCGTGTTTCGCAAACTTCCGACCAAGTTGTTCGACAGAAGCAGGCGTCTCGTTCAAAATTAGGGCCAAATAGGTATTTATACAGACCAACAATCGTTCAAACGAGCTTCTAAAACTTCAAAATATCAACACTCGTACACGGGATGAAACAGTCCATGGTGACATTCTTCATCTTCAATAACTGAAACTCAGTTTCAGTTGCTGAAACTGAAACTCGGAGGATGGCAGAACAGAAACTGAAACTCATGCGTCGAATTCTAACTGAAACTGAAACTAATATGAGTTTCTATTGGTCACCCTGCGTTAAACAAGAACTGCACATTGACAAGGCAGAGGACAGGGAAGCAGCCGAGATGGTTGAGGAGAGCGGCCGTCTGCGGAAGCCCTTCGCCGTCGACGACGATCAACCGCGGACGGAACTCCGATATTGCCGGTAGCACTGCCTGAATGCGGTTAAAACGTCTATAATTTGAAGATACGCGCATACCACCGATATTGTCGCGTATTGAAAGTTTGAAACTAGGCTAAGATACTGAAATGACACTATCAACGTTGGCCCACGCACAGCACAACAAGTCTCACATTGAACAGGAGACTGAGCTCAACGGATCCCTCTTCCACTGGAATCGATAGCTGAACGCTGCCGCCGTCGCCGTCTCTCGTAGTCAGCATCTCCTCACCGTCTGCTTGCAAGACGAAGACTCTATGAAATCAGGCAAGTCAAAGACCGGCCATACAAACCACTCAAAAGCGGTACTTTCGCAAACCTGGCACTGTGACGACGTCTAGCGTACTGGGAGAGTAGATTAAGCTTCGTGGTGAGGCGCTCTCCAGCCTCGACGCAAACGATTCCTCGATAACCGTTGTTCACGAGGCGGTCCACGCCTGTCATCGCGATACCGATGTCTCTGAGGCCGTCCTAAGATGTTCCAGTTTATTTAATTTGGTTTATTTAATTCTGATGGTGGACTGCCTCCTCTACCTCAGGAAGAGAATCCCCTCCACTGCCGATGAAGTCACTGAACGATTTGGTGACGATAGACAGAACGTCTTTCAGTGGAAATGCTTGGAGATTAAGAAGGTGGCAGACAACTTGCCTGAGCTCTTCCTCTGTCAGCACTCGAGTGACCACTTCCACTTCAATTAGCCACTTCTCCACTTGAGCCTTCGACGCAATAACCGCTACTCGTGTAGCCTTTTCCACTCTTAAATCGTCATCGTCGTCCGCCAGACTCTCCTGTAGATCCGTCTTGGCTTTCAGTGCTGCTGCGGCGGACGGCGGCTCGAATACTCCACTCATACATAGGGAAGCGTCCAGCCGCCAGCACCTCGTCTACAGCGTCTCGCATCGGCTTTCCAAGAAACACGGTGGGAGGGCACTCGTAGGGGGTACTCGAGGCCCCGGTTGCAAGTCGGAACTCTGAAGAGAAGACGATTGGTTTTCATGTATAATCTAGGGCCCATCAGACATGTCATTGTTTTCAGAGGACAACTGTCAAAATTAAACTCGGCTGAATTGTCCGGCAAGACAAGACAAACTGGATTGTCCCGGGTTGTTGGTAAGCCAAGACAAGGACGAGACAATCAAAATGTGCAGTTGGGTCAAATCTGTAGATTGTCCTTGGTTTGTCCTTAAAATTGTCTTTTACATTGTGTGGCAATATCACCCAACGTGGTTACAATTTGCTCCTGGCGAGGCAAAATCTTGGCCAAACTTGATGAGACAATTGATGGACTGAGAGACAAGGATTACCTTTTACAAACTCATTCCACGGCCGTTCACAGCAGCTCTCGTAAACTGGGGAAGGCACGCACTCACCAGCAACACAATCCTGTCTGAGACAATTTCGGGACCTTCGAGGTCAAGGCCAAAGACAAAGAAAAGACAACTAGCGAAATCCTGGGACAATGGCATGCCTGGGGCCCACTAGCCACTAAAATTTAGTCACACTGTGCACCGTCTATGTTGCGCATGAAGAAGTCCATGCAGGCCCAGTGGCGCCCGTGGTGACGGGCGACGTTCAGAATGGTCTCCACAATGACTGGGCTGATCCTTGGCACGGTCAAGGGCCTCACTGCGACGTTGCCTCTTCTGCGGGCCAGTAAACTAGCTACACCTACGATGTTGATTATGTGTGTTCCGTTGACATGCTTATTCAGGAAAGGAGGAATGGCGGTTTCATGTTCTATAGCCATCCTAAGAAATGCAATGAAACGCAATGCACTGGTTGTTTGGATACACATTCGGGTGCTTTGCTTCCGTCAAATTCTAAAGTCAAATCGACCCCATCAATGTCCAATTAAAATGACTTTGGGCTCTTGAACTTTGGGCGGTGACGTGTACATGTGTACATCTACGCAGGTGCATGCATTGTCAAAAGGCTTTCTGGGCTACATATGTACATACATGCTTGAAGACGCAAAGAACACAACTTTTCGCCTCCTAATGAATAGGTTAAGTAGTTAGGATCTACTGTCATCTACTGATCATCTACTGATGTTAAGGAGCCAGTCATCTACTGATGGGGTCGCGCTGGCAATTCGTAGCTGAGTCTAGATCAAGCGACCGAAACTCAGCTCACGCTTGTCGTCTGTGACTCAACCGGCTAAACAGAACCACTGTTGTTAGGTACTTTGCTTGTGATACTGTGATTTGTGTCACGTTTACAATAGAATATTCTCAGAATGCAGAAACTGCAGGCAACGTCGCAAGCCTGGCATGTCTAGGAGCGCTTGAAGCGTCTTCACGCTACACTCCACAACGGTGTCGATATTGTAGCCTCCTTCGAACATTACAGCAACTTTCCCCGGACACAGAAAGTCCAGCAGTCGAACAAAGTAGCCGTATGCGTGCGGCGATAGTTTGGCCGCTCCCAATTGGTCACCAACGGCGGAGTCGAAGCCGCAGCCCACCTTCAATTTTACAAACGATTCGAATACAAACCTGCTAAGCAAGTAAGCATGCAAAATACTGACTATGTTCACCACAAATACAAATAAATTGAATATGGCAAGCGTATTGAAATTGTGTTCATTCGGGTAAGGTTGCTAAGTACAACAGTTTAAGTACAATTGTCACTTATTTAAGTATCAAACTTTTCTATCTAAGTCTATTAAGTTACAGGTGTTTGAACATAATTATGAACAACAGAATTACAATTATCAAATCGGGTCCAAATTCCAGGGCCATTGGCAGAATGATGTGGTGAAACACAGCCAGGAACTCGCTGTCGCCGAGACCGTCGGCGTTGAGGGGCACGTTGACGATGTTCCCTGCAAGAATATGCCAGTTTGCTCTGTGGCTTTAGGCCAGTGCTACTTCTGCAACTGAAACTAAAATTAAAACTGATACTGTTACTGAAACTAAATCAGTTTCTATGGTCACCCCTGCATTAAAGCCAAGGCGCCTTGTGTGACTGCGTCTTCAAACATAACAGGTGGTCGGGTAGTGACTCTACGTAATCTACCGTAACTCCACTGATGTTCTCGGGGTTTTGGCGACCAATTGTATGTACCGTAAATCATTCAATAAACGTCATCTCCCTCCAATAAGAGTCCGCCTTTGGTAAGTACCTACCAGTACAATAACACTACCACAACTACCACAACGTGCTCTGTGGCGATGTCTAACATACGATAGGGCTGTCGGTGATAGCACAACGACTAAAACCATGTATTTTGATCAAAACCCGGACAGTGTACACAAATATGTGACAACAGCTGGACATTATGTTGAAATTTTGGTACCTACTCTCGGTAGGTCGAGTCAATGAGCGTCAAGGTTGAATAAATAAGCGCCCAGGACGCTTATTGCAGGGCTTACGGTATTTGGTGTCGTAGTCCACGTCCTGAATATAGGGCCAGAATTGTCCGGCCAAATAACGATGGATGGAGAAGAAGAGAATTCGGTCGTCCCCCTCGACCGAGTACATCGTCCCTTGCCCTGGGTGGATGTCCCAGTCCAGAATCTATGGGACTGTCTCACGAATCGAATTTGATACCTCAGATCGGTCAATCAAGGAAAGAATGACATTGTCGCAGTGGCAATCAGTGTACAAACACCATGTATTGAGGTTGTCGTGCATATGTCGTAGACCTATGTGATACCTTGACCTATCTGATACCATAGTACTACGAGAAGGAGGTATCTGGTAAGTCGAGACCTATCTGATACCCACTCGCTGGGCCTCTCCCAATCAGACAAAGGCGCCCCGCTCGTGCGGTTAACCCTTTGCGCAGTGCGCGTCGCTTTTCGCTTTCAACCTTTAGTCATCTTTCACCGTTTTCAGGCAATTGCCGTCTAGACGGCGATTGCCTGCTCCGTCAGGCAATGGCCGTCTTCTTGGAGAAAGCATGGCAATGGCCTGATGCGTCAAGTTATGACCGCCTTCTGATCGACAAGACGGCCGCTGCCCGATGGGCCAGACAATAGCCGCACAACCTTGATGCCTTCCACATGAATTTAAGCTTGCAACTCCCCCTATTGTGATTATTCCGTTAGCAGGGTTGGTCAGGTCATTAAACTCAAAGTTGCAAATAGTCGCCGCTTCGTGAGACAGTCACCAAAACTCGATCGGCCTTTCCTTGATTCAACGCAAGCTTTGCACACGCAGCGATATGGTTGAGCAGGCAGAAGCCGTTCGGTGCGGCACCGTAGGCGTGATGAGCGCCCGGCCGCACCACGGCGAACGAATTGCGACACCTGCGATGGTTAACGCAACTCCATGCAATTGTGAATGTTCAAGCGGGACTGTGTCACCAAATCAGGATGGCCAATAGAAACTTAAACTAGTTTCAGTTTCAGTTACAATCAGATCAGTTGACTGAAACTGAAACTGAATCGAAACTCGCACGGACTCCATAACAGAAACTGAAACTGAAACTGAAACTCACAGTTTAGTTTCAGTTATTTGAATGCCAACTATTACCGGATTTCAGCAGATTTTCATAAAATTGTAACCAAATTTTTCCACATAGTAGTCGTTTTGTCCATATTTAGGTCAAAATATGCAGCGATGCCATCCCACCCAAGTTTGGAAATCGCTTGTTGGTAAACAAAATATCATCCCACAAGAACGATTTTGAGCAATTCGTTGCGACTTTCTGAACCTTCAATAACACAAACTCAGTTCAGTTACTGAATCGAAACTCGCGCGGATTCCATAACTGAAACTGAAACTGAAACTCAGACAGCACCAAAATTCTAACTGAAACTAAAACTAAAATGAGTTTCTATTGGTCACCCTGCACCAAATGAAGCACCTGCCGTCCAAACAAGCCTCCGCCGCCTCGAAACAACATCCAGCGGCCAGCATCGCGCATTCAAAGCTGTCGCGGTTGGCATAAATCTCCTCATAGCTTCCACAGAAGCTCAACAATTCTTCATCCGTCATTTCCTTCGTACTCTTCAACTTCTCCAAATACTCCATTGGATGCACAGTGGCTAATTCTTCTAATGTCGCCTGCCTGGGCGTCAGAATTTCGCATCGTTGGATTAGATTCTCCCTTTCTAGACGCTCCATAATCGCCTGGGTTCTCTTGGGACACTCGGGAAAGTTTGGGTCCCACGGGGAAAAGTGTCGATCGAATATGTCACTGTATACGATCCCTGGCTTTGGTGTGACGCTAGCCATTGCTAATGACATTTGCACCGCAAACAACTAGTGTAAGAGACAAGATTTGTAACTGGTTGCTTAAGCTGCTCAGGCGCTCAAGACAGACAGAAAGAGCCCTTCAGCATTCTTCACAGTGAAGTGACATGGGTGCACGGGTGTAGTACAGCGTTATCTCTTTGACCTTCTATTGTGCATAGGCAGCGCTGTTTGCCGCACGCACACTGGCGGTCAAGGTTTTTTTTTTCGCCCGCCCTCAGGCGGGCGAGACTATACGAGAGCTCGGCGTGCGTGCGTACGTACGTACGTCCGTCCGTAACGCTCTCAGATCTCGGCGTTGGAAAGTCGTAGAGCGGAGATCTTGGGCTCTACGGATAGGTCTCGACTCACTGATCA
The DNA here is from genome assembly GCA_030248115.1 of Linhomoeus sp. GSCO2_2. Lineage (NCBI taxonomy): Eukaryota > Metazoa > Nematoda > Chromadorea > Monhysterida > Linhomoeidae > Linhomoeus > Linhomoeus sp. GSCO2_2. The sequence continues at coordinate 2,313 of JASAMZ010007943.1, read as the reverse complement.
TTCAGCTAAGAGGTTTCGAAATTCAAAAGTTCGAATTGCGCGCGCTACAGTACCCCGAAGGTCAAAACGCAAAGCGGCTCTAACTCGCTCGTGTTACGTCGTAGAGCGGCAATCGACACGTCAGATAAAAGCTCTCGACGTGTTCTTTCATGCGGCTGTAAAAGTGTTTTCAATTACGCAAACACGCACCGCGGAAAACGCCATTCTCGGCATTTTGACGCTAAAATCGCTCTAACGCGCTCAACTTGCATCCTAGAGAAACGATCTCGAGTTTTTGGGATAGCTCCCGACTCTTTCTCCCCTCTTCTTGCGTCGTGTCCTCTTTTTCGCCTTCTTCTTTCTCTCCCTTTCCCTCGTCGCACTCGCATCTGAATGAAATAATGACGAACATTTATGCGACTGTGTTTCTTAATGCAGTGCCTAGTCAGTTTCTGACTAACACTTTTCCAATGTAGAATACATATTGTACCTAGATCCAAAGCCGTACGCTTGCTCTATCACTGACTTCAATTGAAACGAGTTAAAACATTGAAACAGCGAACTCAGTCTTGTTCAGGTTCAGATGTCCATGTAAGCAGTGAGGTTGCTCGCAGGACATTCCCTTCCAAACCGACTTGCACACACAGCGCTGCTTCCGCTCGCTGTAGAAGCGGGCGTTCCGGCTGACTGGATGGCGAGATGAGATTTTGAGTTTGGCCTCTGCAATAATGTTGTCAATCACCCACCACAGTGTATGGTGCAGTTCTCCCCATAGAAGTTGGCGTTGCAGATGCATTTGTCTGACGCGTCGTCCCATCTTCCATTCTTGCCACAAACGTTCGATCGACTGGCCACGACAACAGCCACAGAGCAAGCTATAATCCCAGCGCCGACGATCAAATGCTGCACAATCGTCCCGGACGGCGCCATTTCTAAGAGAACTGCAATTGCCCAGGCAGTGCAAGTGCAGTGAGACCTTTAGATAACCGCCGCCTGACTATGACTCGGCATAAACAGCATGCGCCGGCGAACTACTGGTGAACTGCACTGTGTATGACCGTTGCGCCGTCGTGCCTGCCAGCGGCCAGAGATAAAGAGACGACCGACGGAGCGCGCTCGGAAAGTTGTCTTTGCACTGTGTACACAATCCACATGCAAACTGTAGGGAAATCGATTCTTGGCTGGCTTGACTGACAGAATGACATTGGTGTTCGGAAACGGTGAACTCAACCCAACATAAGAGTTTAATAGCGCGATCGGCGTCACCAAGGATGCGCAACCTGGGATATATGCATGTACGTACCTATTACCTAGGTACGCACTTCAGCTTGCTTCCCTCCTCCAGAAACCTTGCCACATTAAGGCGCACAAGAACCAAGAGGACAGACGCGACTCTTATTCGGAACGCGTAACTGAAATGACTGTGCTGTACCCCACTAACCAGTCCCTAATAGTGTGCATATTTCTTGGCGGAGGCATCATACCGAACTGGATCTCTGTATTGATTCCGTGGTCAGCTGGCGCGTCGCTCTGATGCTGCTTCAGAACCAAAGTTTGTGTGTAGCTGCTTGATCAGAATTTTGGTATGATTTGAGTGATGCCAGCTGGACAACTGCACAACAGGGCAGTGGGCACAACGCACAACACCAACGCACCAACCACCTTGCAATCACAAAATTGACATTGCGCAACCAAAATCGACCTCGTATTGCCTTCTAACTGTGGACGACTTCTACGAAACTGCTCTGATGAGGCCCAAAGTTTCCAAATAGCTTCGTCTGGCCGTTTTGGCCAGTCCCAAAACCAGGTAAGGGTTGATCCAGCCGAAAACGTCGCTGACAACGTACCTGCAGAGAAATCCGTTCCCTCCTCTGTTATAGTACACACGGACAGTACAAATCAATAAATTCAACAGCACCACAATAAATGCATGTAGAATAGGTACTCGGGGTCCATATACATGACTGCCATGATGAAGGCAGTGACGGCGTACGCGACTTGCAGCAGGAATGTCACCACTCCAATTAACAACAACTTGGTTTCGGCTCCTTCAGCCGGCGACTGAGCGGCCTCAGTTTTGGTCCACTTATTGCGCATTGTCTGCGCGTTCTTCTTGTTAGTCGTATTGTCATCGGCTGCGGCCTAAAAGCAAGAAGGTGTATGTAATCTTAGGCTCGACAATAAGAAATATTTTGGCCACACCCGTGCGTTCCTTTGCCTTCTTGTGTATAACAAGTGGCCGAACGCGATCCCGTATGAGGCTGTGGAAACGCCCGCGCACAGCAGAGAAACGACGCTCAAAGAAGAGTTGATGAAACTCTAGAAGTTTACGTA
>JASAMZ010007941.1:0-14409 GCA_030248115.1 Linhomoeus sp. GSCO2_2 | reverse complement strand
AGCCCGAGAAATATATATCGTGACGATGGGAAAAGGCGCGCGCGGCCTGGATGGAACATATTATGGTCTGGCGCTGCCGCGCCAGCCATGATAACTGCATGCGACATACATGAAGCAGTTTCTGCAAAATTTAAAAATATATCTCTAAATACTTACTTCTTAAGAGTTGCTTTATCATAGTATCTTTTTAACAAGCTACCTTTCTAATTCCACGGTCTTTTCCTGGACCAAAGCCGAAAGTTTTTCTGCTTCCTCTTGGCGCAGTTTAGAGACGTTCTTCAGAAGATTTCGAGAGCCGACCGCCTAAAGTATACGTTTCGCAGATGTGAAATTACGCAATTCAGTGATTAAACACTGAACACTCGCGTGAACTTTAAAATTTCTGTCTCATATCCTGACAATACGATGGTCATCGTTGCAGCGACGACCCTAGCTTGGTATACGGTACATGCCGTTTTTCAAATAAAATATATGTTGTAGTCATCTTGTCCAATTCAAAACGCTCACCTTAGACTTCTCCACTTCAATAGCCTGCGATAGCTTTTCCGCCAAACCGATAACGTTTTCGACCACCTTGCCAAATTCCTCGAATTCTGAAAACGTTTTGTTCGATTATCACAATTTTGTTTATTTTCGTATCCCCGAGTCTTAGAAGTCTGTGCCAGAAGAGACTTGTGCCGAAATGGAATACCGGTGTCATTCGTTCTGATATTGTCAATTTGTTATTAAAGTTTTGTATGATCCAGGGTGACCAATAGAAACTCATTATAGTTTTAGTTTCAGCTAAAATTATGGTGCTGGCTGAGTTTCAGTTTCAGTTACAGTTTCAGTTATTGAATCCGCGCGAGTTTCGATTCAGTTACTGAAACTCATTACTGAAACTGAGTTTCAGTTATTGAGGCCTCAGAAAGACACAACGAATTGCTCAAAATCATTCTTAAAAAAATAAGCGATTTATAAAAATAGTAGACAAATAAGCGATTTCTAAACTTGGAAAGGCGTCCTTGCATATTTGGTCCCACATATGAACAAAACGTCTACATAAGTAGAAGAATTAGGCTAGAATTTTATAAAAATCTGCTGAATTTCGGCAAAATAACTGAAACTAAACTGTGAGTTTCAGTTTCAGTTTTAGTTAACTGACTGAAACTGAAACTGAAACTAGTTTACCTAAGTTTCTTTTGGCCACCGTGGTATGATCAATTGACTCACTTCTGCTAAATTCGCCGCTTTCCTGGCACAAATCCTGTTGTTTCTGGTGCAGGGTTGGGTCCACTAATCTCAGTCGATTGATGTCGTCGAAATATAGGCCCGCTTTGGCTAACTCTTCTTCAGCGAAAGATCTCACGCTGTTTGATTTAGTGTTGGTGTTAGAAGCCATGCTTACACTTAAGTACTGTACTTAGTTTACTAAAGTGCTCTTGGCTTGTCTGTGTCAAAGTGTGTTACTACTGGGTTTGGCGTTAGACACCACAACTGAGGTGTGTGTATGCGCGTTGTGAGCTGTTGCTACGCGCTAACTCGGGGTTATAACAACGGCGATTTATTGTGAATGGTATGGCTTTCACTCATGAATTATTGAAGCGGCACTTGGTTGAAGTGTCGCTTTCCACTTGTTGTATAAGTTTCTTGACAATCTGTCCAAAAGCAAAATGGCAGTTCGCTGATAATGATGTGGATGCAAAATTTCTGCATTTGACAACAGGGTACGTTAGATTTCGATAAAAGGGCATTCCCAAAATTTACACCCACAAAATGCAAAAATTTAGGCCTTACAATAAAGCTGTTTTTAGCACTCCGACCCCAAAAGGGGCGGAGTGCTATAGTGGAGCTGCTCCCGATCAAAATTTTTGCCCCAAGATTTCTCGCGCGTGGTTCATCCGATTTGGACGGGGGTTTTTTAATCGATAGCTCTCGAGGGATAGTAGGTGTGGACGGACATTCATTTTTTTCGCGTAGTGGGAAAATTTCGAGAAAAATTCAAAAATTTGAAAATTTACTTACTGAGAGGGTGTTCAGTAGCTGCTACTTTCTGGAATAATGAGCCGATTTTGATGCCTTTTGGATATGTTGTAGTCCTCGACGCGACGAAGAGGGGACAAAAAATTCCGACCCTCTAGGTCGACGCGTTCTCGGGTTACGGTAGCCGAAAGTGGTTTTTTGACAAAAATTTGCCTTTCAAAAATCCTAGTAAATCAGGGAGTTGTTGGATCGGGCCAGATATCTCAAATCGGCAAGATTAACATGTTCTCTTTCGTTTAAGATCAAAAACGCCGAAATCAGCCGAGGAAATCTTGAGTTCTGCGGTGGCAACGGGTCTCCGTCGGGGGTCGAAAATACCGATTTTCGACTTTCGGCCGTTTTAGCGCTCGATTGGGATGAGGTAGGACAAAATGGGCTGCACCACGAGATTCCCCGTTGAAAACCGATCTGGAATTAATTTTCGAAAATATTTCTTCGGCTACCGTACCCCGACCGCGTCCAAAATTCGAATTTCCACTCCGGAGGACAAAATCAATGTTGGAGTCGTCTCCGGTGCTTTCGAGGTCGCTGATGCCGAATCTGGCATTGTTTTCGCGTTTCGGATCAAAATTCGCGAGTTTTGCCGATTTTCGACCTACCGAAGCCCTAGGTCGACGAAACTGAAAGTGAGGTGATTGCACGTTTGTAATGTCGATTCTAGGGTATTTCGCGACGAGGAACGCGAATTTGCTATTGGTTTCTCCATTTTGTGTCGATTTTGCCTTCAAACAGCCACTTTCGTAATGCCGACCTTCAAATTTGAATGCAACTTTTACCGTGGTCTCCTCAAACTATGTTGTAACTTAAATTTGCGCACGCATTCAAACTTCACAATTGAAGGAAATGCAGTGCGAAGAGACGGCGTGGTAAAGTGAGCATTTGCGCATAAATTGTCAATTCTTCCCGTCCAAAATGGCAAGGCGAGTCTGCGATTGGCGCAGCCCCGAATCTTAGCTGCCGGCTACTGGTTGAATCGAAGCGAAGTGGCGCATTTTGGGCTCAATTCGGCCTGGTCTACAGGATTTCAGTGGAGTTATGCTGCGCGCCGGTCCTTGTAGGTGGAGGGAATATGCGTACTCTGAAACTCGCGCGCCGGCGGAATTTGTGGAGAATCTTTGGGCGGAAATCGGCCTTATTTCTCATGATAAGTGAGTGGCGGTCTGCTTTCTCCCGTTCTGGGTCGGAGTGCTTCACTGCAGGCTCTCCTGCACGTTTCCCTTGTTCAAAATGCTTGAATTGTTGCAAGAAGTTGTGCTTCGACTGCTATTTCAGTGGTATAGGATGTTAGACGCAACTATCTTCGAGGATACGGTAGGCTTCAAATTCAACTACTGTGTTGCGTTTGCAGACTGCCGGTAGCTTCTTGTCTTGATCGATTGTAATCTGCGATTATTCATAAGAAGCACGAGGAGAGAGCAAGTGTACCGTATCAAATCAACTTTGTGTAATAAAGCATGACCGAATTCTGTGGGGATTACACAAATCTTCCGCTTCAGAGATGAACTTCATCGAGCGAATAAGTGCGGAATTGACCGTCTCTTTGCTTAATATTTTTAGAAGCTACAAAATTATTGCATTTTTCAGAAAACCGCAAATTGGACAAACGTTTATCGTCTCAAAAGCCGCCGAATAACCCATTAATTAACCCTTTCGCGATCTCTGGAGATGTATCAGTATCGCCCGCCTGTACACCTACTTCGCCTGAAAATGAAGGGTTAAGCGCGGCGGTTTTACGGCTAAATTTCGCCGAAAACGGCCCTCAAAACGAGGAACAGAATGTCACAAATTTGGCAAATGACGCGCAAAATAGCGCTAAAATTGAGAGCGAGCCCAGAACGCTGTCTTGTGGATCGTTGGGTAACAATTTGTGGCGAAATTTGCAACAATTTGAGACAAAAGTGCGCAAAAATAGCATAATTTTGCTCAGAAGCAGCGCAACGAATGTACCACCACCAGAGAAGGTTTCTCGACAGGCGGCGCTGCGGTCGCTTTGTGAAAACTTTGGAGGAAACGCTGAAAAATCCCGCTGCTTTGGGCTATTTTCTGCAGTTTATGGAATCCGAGGGTCAATTTCAAATTTGCTAAATGTGTAAATACTGAAATTTGTCAAAAATACTCATTTTAGGCGCGTCGAATTTGGTCAAATTTTGGCTCGAAGCGGAAACTTTTCGTTTGGCCGGCAAAGTGGTGCGATTTTCCGTAAACGGCGATAATTCTGAAGGTATTTTTGTTGGATTGTAATTTGTAAATTGTGCGCAAAAATGTAGAATCGTTTCAGGTTCTTCCACTACGCAAAAATGCGACGCGGTGGCAATATTTTCCAAGTATTTGGGAAAAGACAGTGCCAATTTTGTGGGTTTGCCGCAAGATTTGCTGGACGAAGTCACGGGTGAAATTATTAGGATTTAAAATTTGGTTAAAATGCTGAGTTTTGGTTGTTTTCAGACAAAATTTGCTCAGAAAGTGGTATTATCGCGCCGGATTGCTTCAAAAGCGCTCAAAAACATGTGTTGGGTGAAATGGAAGAGAAGTAGGTGGCTGTATTATTAAGTACATTATATGGAAATATAAAATGCACTATTTTAGCCACTTTCCCTTATTTTTACAAAGTTCCTATTTCTGCAAACACCAAGTGGATATTTTGAGCGATAGAGAGGTCTCATTGGTGGATATTCTGCACAACGACACGCTGATTGGTTCGTTTATGGAGGTTAATTTTTTGCCATTTTCACACAAAATTCTAACAATTTTTGTACAATTTTGCACCATTTTAGTACCTCGACCGGCAGAATAATCGCTGCCTGGTGGAATTTTGGATCGTGGCAGAGATTTTCAGGTATTTTTGCGCGGAATTTGTTGCATTTTGTGTTATTATTTGCACATTTTTCATCTATTAAGGGACGATCAACTGTCGAAACAGAAACAAGGCATTATCAGCGATGAATCAGCGATCGAACAGACTACACAAGATGCGGTGGCGATTTATGATCGGTTAGTGAGAGAATTTTGAATTCAATGAAAAACTTTTGATTGCGTAAATTTTGTCCCCGAAATGCTTTACACTTGTGGTTTTGTTGTAGTTTGTGCTGTAATGTGTGAGTAATTCATTTTTGCAGCTTTTTCTCCATGCAAGCTCCCCAAGCTCTAAATTTGGGCGATTCCACCAGATTATTAGTGGAAAATAATATTTGTAGAGTGGGAGGCCCGAAAATGGATTGCTTTGATTTCGCTATGCAACAGACTTACGACAGACTGGAAAAAGTGAGTTTTAAAAGTCGAATAAAAATTTGATTGAAATTTTGAACATTTGACGGTTATGAATTCTGCGCACCCTGGCAGTTATTCTGCAATTCTGCACCCAGATATCACTTCATACAATAAATTTAAATCGAAGTCTAGAAACGCTTGTTCAGGGTTTAAGGAGATTACTTTAAGTTGAAATGGCAACAAAATCTTTAGAATTTAATAGTGCGAATTTTGGCCTACAATTCTAATTATTGACATTATTCGTTTTCAGAGCCTGGAAGGCTTCCTGAGAAGCTCACTATTCAAGCGCTATATGAACGACTTGATACACACTATAAAATTAGGGAATAACAATAGGAATAATGGCAGAAGACATAAGCGCATTGGAAGCAATGGGGCTGTACCTGTATCGGAAAGCTCGAATCGTGAGTTTTTTGGTACATGTGAAAATTTGTTGGAACATGTGAATTATTTATTCTTTAGAATAATTGCTTTGAGAATTCTGTGGTATGATTGCAGAATTTTGTGAATTTGAAAGAACGTGCGAATTCTGGTTGTCAAGTCAAAGTATTCATATGGCCCATGCGAGTTATTTTCCAATGAGCATTAAATTTTAAGACATTTTAAAATGTAAAATTTTACTTTTCGAACATAAGATTATAGAAACGGAAAATTTCATAATTTACGATTTTGCCTGTTTATGATTGAAAAGTTCGAAACTCCAAATAAAAAATTTTTGGCATCCCAAAAAGACCTGAATTTGCAAAAGATATTCAAAACAAAATCTTCTTTTCCACGTGTAGAAACCGCACAAATTGTCTTATTTCCACAGGCGACACACTCGACAGCGTCGATACACACTCTGTCACAAGCGATAGTATTCGTAGCTCTAGAGGGGGAGTGGATTCCCCCCACCGCCACCACAAAATGGGGACTTTTGGGGGGACTAAGGCTAATTCAGTGATTGGGGGAGAGAGTTCTATGTCTTTTGGGTATGACTATTTGGCCAAGGATTGGGACTGGAAAGCAAAGGCTAAGAAACAGAGGTGAAATTTGGGTTTTTTGTGGATTTTTGCTAATTTTGTTGATTTTGAAGGGATTAAAAGACATTTTGCGGAGTTTATTGATGTCAAAAGTGTGACGAAAGTAGTTTTTGACCGTTTTGCGCGTTTGAATTCGGTGAGCTTTTGTATTTTGTGTAAAACTAGTTATTTTTTTGTAAAAAGTGGAATATAATATTTGTAGAGTTTTCTAAGGATCAAGGTGTGTCCTTTCAGAGAAATTTTCGGTTCATTGAAATATCGACTGCGTGTCAATCTTTTGGAAATGCTTCTAACACACAACAATTTTAATTTATGATTTATGAATTGAAAATTTACAATCTATAGTAAGATTTTAACGATCATGAAATAGACCTGTGTATATTTGTACATTGCAGAATTTATAGACTAAATATAACGTATTAAATAAAAGAATAACAGTTTTCTAAAATAACTTTTAGTATGGCCACGCTGCAAATCGATGGTATGGGCCGACTCCAGAAAACCTATGCGGAATGCCCTGAGGCGCTTTTGCCCAGGAAAACGAAAAGTAATTTTAAAATTAAAAATTCGAATATTGTGATTTTGAAATTCATAATTTTAAATGTGTTTTCAGAAGAGAAAGTGGTGGATTCCGTGAAGAAACTGGTGCAGAAGAAGGAAGATCCTGTGAGAATTTTATTGATTCAATAATTTAGTGTTTTGCGAAATTTGTTGGCGGTTTTTAAATAGAATTCTCGAAAATTACGCGAACATTCAACCTAGCAGCCAAATTTTGATTCATGATAATCTGGAAGATTGGAATTTAACTTAGTTTATATGTAAGTTAATGATTTATAATTGAAGAATTGCGATTTGATTCAGCTGAACTTGGTGAAATTTTGACATTGTTTAGCACGATGTGTCGAAATTTTACGGCGGTTTCGATCTGATTTTGCAGTTGTTAAATTTTGATTTTGATTAAAACTAATTTCAGGATCAGCAAGCTATAGCGGAAGAATTGGCGCAAGCCATAGTCTCTGGCGTTGTGTCTATGACGGCCGATGCATATCCCCAGTGAATACAACGCTTATGCGCTTACGCAGCTTACGACGCTCGCTCACTGGGTGGCTATGAGCATAAGAAGAATGCGCAGAACTTATGTGATTTGAGTCACTTCCACTGTGTTGCGAGTATTATGTGATATTTGCGCCGCTCTGTGCCCTGTGTTTACCTCCGTCTTGTTTCGCGTGAAAGCTGTGCTTAAAATCAAGAAAATGTAGTCTATATGTTGCGTGAGCCCCAGCCGAGCGATAGCCTACACGCGCCCGGCGTTCGTGCGTGCGTGCGCGCGTCACGCTCTGATAGCTCAGCATTGCAAAGGCAAAATTGTCACCGAAATGGTGCACTACGTTAAAAGCTAATGCGGCATTTAATATCCAGGACGATTTCTATGTGAAAGTGCGATTATACATATTTTATCAAACGTATAAAAGTTTTGGCGAAACAAGTATCTTTGGTGGTTTTTGAAATGTGGCTAGTGTAAAGGAAGGAACAGCTAATGTAAAGGAACAAACAGCAAAATCCACAAAAGTAAAAAAGTAACAGAACACGCAAAGCGACCAAAGCAACTAAAACAAAGGTACTAGAAGTACGTACGTAGAACGGCCACACTATGCTGAAGGGTTGAAAATGAAAATTAATGATTGGGTGGGTGCAACAAAATCTGAGAGCGGTTTTGCCAGCCAGCAGCTACTAAGGCAGTTGAAGTAGCTAGACGCCCCCCTCATCCCAACCGATCACAAGAAAGCACCCGAGAAATATAAGATAGCCTATTTGCCGCCAACCCACTTTTAATTAGACGGTCCGGCTAAATAGCCTCGGGGCATGTTATCGGTTTCTAAGGAGAGAGAGAGATGGGGGAAAATGACTTTCCTGCGTTGCACCTGTCGTGTCACGGACAGACCCAAACGATAACGATAACTTGCGATGAAGCTTTGTGTGAAATGCGTGCGCCGATATGCTGCGACTGTGTATGTAAGTGGGTTGAGTGAATGCGGGAAGTATTCTTATTCACTTATTTGAACGATAACTCGTTGGGTTGTCTGTTGAATTTCATGTCTTGCACGGCGCTAAGTAATGAAAGTAGGTATGTAACAACGTTTTCCATCCATTGCACGCAGGCGCAAAATTTGAACCAAGCCACGTCCGTATTATTGCACAATTCCTTAAGATATGTAGGTACATATATTGTAAACAATAGCGCTTATCGTAGCCGATATTAAGTATCGCAAGCACTTAATGTCGCAGTTTTGGATTCTAACCTTAGTGCATCAGCCATAGCTTTGCTATGGTTTGTAAATGAATCGTTTTAAAGCGGGCGCAATTTGGACTTTTGGAGTGGGGCAGAAAAGCCCACCTACTGACACTTTTGTTGTCTTTTCAAACTTCTTGGCTACAGTAAGTCAAGACGCGTCCAAGATCTCTGCGAACAATTGCTTTGTCTTCTCGGCCTCATTAGGTCGTTCGCACAGAGTCTGCCCACTTCTGTGCTGCGTGTGTGTGTGTCAGTGTGCGTCCACTTACAGAACCCGTGCAGTGCCAAATGAACCCGCCCTCTTCCAAAGGAGGGGGTCAATTCGATTTGCCGTCCCGCGGGCCTCTTTAGCGGGCGATTTGCCGGCGCCTGGTTGTAGTATCGGATTCGCGTGAAGCTGTGTTCTGTGTGTGTGCGCGGATAAAATAGCTTCGAGCTCCGCAATTTGGGAAAGGTGGAACTCAAAATGGCCGCTGAAACGGGAAAACCTGCTCCGGTTTCTCAAAGGCAAGTTGGTCAGTGTTGTCAATGGTACAAGTGTATCCAACGTCGGTTTGTATCACGCAGTTAGTGCTGTTATCACATATACTGCGGTATTGCATTCACCCTGTAGAACAAAATTGCTTCGAAGTTGTAATTAATGACGAATACAAATATTCGTAGCTAATAATGGACAATTAATTGATTGCAACAATAGTTTGTTTCTAACTAACAATAACAATCCGCTAGAAGCTGACTTAACTAGAACAATACTGTCATGAGAAGCGACATTTTACGACAATTTCAGTGAGCCAATTCATACCGAAACGGCAAGCGTTGCAGCAGACTGGCAAAGTTGGCTAAACGCCTGCTTGCGTCAACAACAAACGCTAATGGTGACAATGGACGAATGTTTTAACGTTGCCGCTAGAGTACGCAAACTGTAAAGAGAACAAATTCCTTTAGACTGGTCAACCGCAGCCGCCGTTCTGCAGAACGAAGCCTGATTGGAACGCTCCGCTGCCATTCCTACCCTTTCCACCAATGAACACTTTCATGAGAGGTGCGTGACACAATTTTCGACCATTATCAAAACTGCATCGCGAATACCTTAAATATTTCAGCGCATGCCACCAATCTCGCTTTGAGCAACAACGGTCGTCTCGCAAGGAAGCTGGCTCCATTCAAGGTGAGTGTGCGTGTTGCGTGTTTAGTCGATATTTACGCAACACGCAACTAATATAGCGCCGCGGCAAGTGGTGCGCAGCCCACGTGCGCATAGCGTGGGAAATTCACAGGCGCCAATTCGAAATGGGCGTCTACAAGAGGGGCAAACAGAGGAAAAGACGCACCACCGGTGCGTGTTTTGGTAATTGACAAAAGCAGTCTGTACTAGATTACGCAAAGTTTAACCTTAAGCTACGACGGAATCAGACGCTTCACAGCAGGAAACGCCATGCGGAGGGAATGACTCTGGAATGAACAAGCGAGTCTTTTGAGAATATTTTTCAAAATGCGTAATTGCCATGCACCGTGCTATATGTACGTGAATTTTCAGCAGCGCTTCGGAAGCTGTGAACCACTCGGAGAATGCCACAGTTCAGAGGTGTTTGACAACTGTAACCGTTGGTTTTCTAGATATTGCGCGCAATCCGCAAACGCAACACAACTTCAGCTCAGACCAGGTGCTGTCCGCAGCCCAGAAACACAACCCCTTCCTCCCGGAAGGCCTCACTCCATTAGAGTCGTCAAGTAGTATTTTCCCGGACTTCAAACAGTTTCCTGTGATGGTTCCCTATCTGGCTGCATCGCGAGATAATCAGTGATTAAAACTTTCGATGGCTGGATCGTTCGTTTTGTCTTAATATGATTCGATACTTGGCCCATTTCAAGGTGGTTTTCAACCGAGTAATGCGACGATTGCAAAAAATTGATTAATGACAATGGCAAATTCAACCCGAGAGAATCCGCATTTTGCGATTCTGTCGTCTCCAGGCCATTTTGCAATCTGCAGGCCATTCTGCAATCTGTAGCTTAGAACTAATATTAAACTGAAACCAGCTTAGTCTTAAAAGCTTAAAGTACAGTTGTAGGATTTGTATACCTACCGTATGTACTTCTCACGTCCGCAATATATCTTTGAGGAGTATAACTATGTATGTGGTAGACAAACAGTCGAAAAGCTGTCGATTTTAAAGCAACAAGTATCGCACAGGAATGAACACAGTGGTCATAACAACAGCACTGAGATACGGCAGTTTTAAAGCGCATGAAACTACGGAGAATCGTTTCAGAAGATGTAAACTTGTTGCACGGACAGTGACAGCAACACAGTAACCTTGTTGCACTTATTGCAGAACAGTAATTGTGAAATGTCAGGTGAACGCGCCATGCCATCTAACTATCCCTGTTGTAATGCTCTTACAAAGGATTTGAAGTGGAGTAACGATTTCATTATGTGCCTACAATCCACTGATACACTGACTCAGTAGCGGATCCAGGGGGGGGGCGGTTGTGCGTCCGCCCCCCCCCATTCCCCCTCCCGAGAAAAAAAATTGCGTGACAGCTCCTCCAGAGCACAAAATTTTCGCCTGCACTTTTGTACCAAAATAGGCCAAAATCGGCAATAATTTTTGCCTGCGTCGCAAATTTCTTTATCTGCTTTTATAGCATCTTGTGCCCCCCTGTGGCCTCAAAAATTCCGCCCGCCCCCATTCCAAAATCCTGGATCCGCCACTGCACTGACTGATAAGGAAGATAAGTGATAACAGTCATTGTTAAAGCGCAAAACTTCAGCGCGCCCAACTGTAGTATGAAGCTGTAACTCAACAAGCCCAAAGACAACAAAACACTGCACAGTGTATTCGCCACTCTCTTAAGATTCACCACACTAACACAAGCTCAAATTCAAATTTGGCGCGCTCTACCGCGTCCTACTCTGGCACGGATTGGTGCACCAGCGGATCTGGGAGTCGCCCTCGCTTTGCACCATGCCTATTCTGCAGCCGCCGAAGACCGGGCAACAAATGCCCGCAGGGCACTGGAATCGTTGCGGGACCCCGTCCGCTTTTGAATTTTCCTCTTGGGCGTATTTCAGCGCGTCCAGGTTGAGCACGTTTTCTGGAAATGGGGAGAGGTACGGTAGAAATTTTTTTATGTTGTGCTGTGCTGTGTTGTTGTGTTACATATGTTATGTGTCATTTCATGTAAAATTACGCTACGTTATGCTATGCAATGTTCCTATGTAATGCTATTCTATCTAAGCCATGCTAACGTCAGGTAGGTATGGATTGTTATGCTGTAGGTACTAAGTAGCCAATGTTCTGCTATCTTTCGCTACGTTATGTTATGTTACTTCACGTTCCGTTGTCGTTACGTACAAGGTTATTACGACGTTTATGTTCTGTTACTGATGTTAAGTTTGTTATGCTATGCTATGCTATGCCGTGGCGTGGCGTGCAATGTCACGTTACGGCACGTACCTACGTCACTATTTTCTTAGGGGTATGTCATGTTATGTTATGCTACAGAGCTATGCAACATCGTTATACTCACTGGGCTCGCTCTCCCTGTTGCACCACTCGGTTTCAGCAGGACATTGCTTCAGATTTCTCTCCCTGCAGCGACGATACCTGGCTCTTCGGCCGTCTTTGGAGCGGTCGCATGGTGACCACTGCGTCCACTCGCCGAAATCTGGGCCTGAAGAGGGCAGGGTGACCAATAGAAACTCATTTTAGTTTCAGTTTCAGGTTCCGTGAATATTACGACGCTGGCCTAGTTTCAGTTTCAGTAACTGAAACTGAGTCTCAGTTATTGTATGTCCAGAATGTCGCCAAGAATTGTTTAAAGCTATGCTTGAGTGTTGATATTTTGCGGATTCAAGATAAGTTGTGAACTTTCGTTAGTTTCTTTAGTGCTTTAGACGAATGATATGATGATGATATGAACAAAGGGTCTACTAGTCGTAATAGTCTGTCAGCATTTGATGAAAGTACGCTAAGATTTTGCAAAATCTCAACCTTACATGACGGAAACTAAACTGTGAGTTTTCTTCAGTCATGGTGTCCACGCCAGTTTCGATTCAATTTCAGTTAACTGATTGTAACCGTAACTGAAACTGGTTTAAGTTTCTATTGGCCACCCTGGGAGAGAGGGAGGTAGAAGGGAGGTAGGGAGGGGGGGGGGCGGAGGGAGGGAAAAGTACGAGAAGTCACCTTCCACAACTGCCAAATCCAATGGGGCGCGGCTAGAGCTTCTGAGTTGTCCTGAAACCTTCAGACTTCGTTTCAATACAAGCCAGTTTTCTTGCAATCTTAACTTTTTTACCCGCGTCGATCGGGTCGACAAATTCGTCCGCCGCCTCTCCGCTCTTCAGCTCGCTCTCCACCTCCGAGACCACCGCTGAATTTGCATATTAGTCATGCCGAATTTGAATTTGGCGCGCAAAAGGCCGGGGCGCCCCCCGGGGGGGCTTGGGGGGCAAATGCCCCCCCCCCCCCACCCCCCCCCCCCCCCCAGATGCCGAGCGTGCCCCCCCCAGATGCCCAGCCGTAGAAAAAATTGTCAGCTGCGGAGCTGTAAATAGCAAAAATTTTCGCATACGGCGGTGTAAATAGTACAAAATTTTGCCTGCGGCGCTAAAAATTGCAAAAATTTTTGCCTGCGGCGCTGTAAATGGTCAAAATTTTCGCCTACGGCGGTATAAATAGTACAAAATTTTGTCCTTTAAGGTTAAAAATAGTACAAAAACAGCGAAAATTTCACCCGCGGCACTCCAAATAGTGAAAATTTTGTCCTTTAAGGTTAAAAACAGAAAAATTTTCGCCTGCGGCGCTAGTTTTGCGCGCATATGCACTAAAACAGGAAAATAATTTTGCCCCCCACCCCTAAAATTTTTTTGCGCCTCCCACTTGCCAATCCTGGCTACGCCACTGGCAAAAGGTACAGTACCTCCCCTCCCAGTGAAGCGGCGACGATTTCTAAACCGTCTGTTTCTGGAGGTCCTCCTTCTGAACAGGTTTCTCCTGCTGGTTCTTGCTCGGCAACCGGTTTCGAAATAGTCGACAATATCCGTCTCTTCGTCTCTGGAATAATACGTTTTGTGTGTTGTGTTGAATTGTATCGTATTGTATTGTATTGCCTTGTATTGTATTGTTCCATTATTGCATTGTATAGTATAGTATAGTATTGTATAGTATTGTATTGCATTGTATTTATTGTATTGTATTGTACTGTATTGTATTGTAGTGTAGTGTATTGCATTGCACTGAATTGAGTTGTATTGTATTGTTACTGCATAGTATCATAGTGTATTGCATTGTACTGTATTGAGTTGTATTGTATGTATTGTTGTGCAGTAAACTGCATTGTATTGCACCCTACATATCGTTCGTATCGCATCGCATAACATTGTATTGTATTGCATCGTATTGCACCGTATCCTATCGTACCATATGGTATGTTGTTGAAGAATCGTATTGTATTGTAATGAATTGAACTGTGTTGCAATGCATTGTGTGGCACTGTATTGTACTGTATTGCATTGTAATGTATTGTAGTTTATAGTATTTGCGCTACAGTACTAACGTGAACAAGTCCGGCTGTGTATTCTTGTCTTCCGTATTCAGGATGCAGTTCAACTGAGGTTCCTGAATATGGCACAAATTAATGCCTTTAAAGAGGTAAATAAACTGAAAATTTAATGCTAACCTCAAAGTAGAACATGCCAGAGATACAATCGAAACCGTAAAGATTTTGAGAATTAAGGCAGTTGTCGAGACACTCTTCGAAGTTTGCCGCGTCCACAACCTGCGAGACGGAGTGTTT
>JASAMZ010007939.1:0-39858 GCA_030248115.1 Linhomoeus sp. GSCO2_2 | reverse complement strand
ATTCAGTGAACTAATTACGGCATACGGCAGTTTTGTTGCAATAGCACAAAATTTGCATAGAAGGTCAGACCTCGAGTCGCAGTCGCAGCGTCTGCTCCAGTTCCAGTTTCGACTCCAGCTCTCGGAGCTTCGCCTCGGCCAGCTGGAGCTTGTGCTGCTCCACAGTGTGCGACTCGCGATAGCGGAGGCTGGAGGCGAGCTCGTTGACCTGCGAATAAGACAGGCGTCGACGCAATACTGGATAGAACTCGAAGTGACAATCATTCTTGTCGTCACCTGCTCCTCCAGCTTCTGGATGCGCTCGCTCTGGTCGGCCAGCTGCTGCGTCTGGTCCGACATCGTGATGTTGTCGACGGCGCTCTAGAAAAATGAAGTCTGAGGCAACTGACGGCTGTCGCTCCATCAACTCCACCTGCTGGACGACGGCCTTGTACTTCTTGATCAGCTCCTGGAACTCCTCTTCGACGTCGTCGAGGCGCGCCTGCAGCCCGTTGCGCTCCTTCAGCAGAAGACTGGCCCGCTGCTCAGCGCCCACTCGCGCCCGCGTGCAGTCGTCCAGCTGCTGCCTCAGTTGCTCCAGCTCCGACTCCACCGCCTGCTTCGACTTCGTCGAGGCGAGACGCGCGAACTCGGCGTCGTCCAGCTGCAGGTGAAGGTACAATCTGAACGATTTAGATAAAAAAAAATGATAGCAATGACACGCGCACCTGGTTCTTCAGTTGGCGCAGCACGGCCTGACTGGGCGCGTTCTCCTTGTAGTGCTGGACGACGGCTTGGGCGTCCTTCAGAAGCGCCATGGTGTTGCGCAGGTTGCGACGAAGCTCCAGTTCCACCGACTCGTTGCTGCAATTGATCGGCAGTCGAAACTGAATGTCACCAAAATTCATAGCGAAAGTGCATTTAGAGCTACCGTAGGTGCTGCCGATTGCTCAGCTCGGCCAGCTTCGACTCCAGCTCGCGCTTCTCGCGCAGAACGGCCGAGTAGCGCTCGTACTCGTCCTCAATCTGCTCCTCCAGGCTGCGAATCTGCCGAGGGTAGACGACGGGCGCTATCTTTGTGCACTTTGAAACCGACTGAGTGGTAGAAACGCCAACCCGCTTCTGATTCTGGTTCCTCATCTCCTCCAGCTCCGTCTGGCGCGTCTGCAGCTCGGCCGTCAGCTGCTGCCGTATTCTCTCCCTGTCCATCTCGGCGCGCGTCAGGCCGCCCTGCAGCTGGTTCATTCGGCCGGCCATCTCGTCCAGCTCCTCCAGCTGCTCGGCGCAGCGACGCTCCAGCGAATCGCGCTCCTCCACCAGACGAAGCACCTGCAAACGCAGAGTTGTGGTAACTCTTTCACTGGTTGGTTAAACTCGCGCAAACCAATATAAGTATTGTCGCGCGAAGTTCAAGAATACTTAACACAACAATACAATCTAATCTTCCAAGAGTAGCAACTAGTGAGAGAAAGCTACCTCTTCTTTCGAGCCGGCGCTTCTCATCTGCTCCAGGTCGCGCTGCAGACGCGAACACCTGGCTTCGTAATCCGTCGCCTTCTCCGTCGCCATCTGAAAGTGCGCAAAGCGCGCGCTCATAGTGTATCGTTTGATCCTAGGGATTAACTTCTACGCAATAGCTTACTCTCAGCTGGCTTTCCAGACGCGAAGTGACCTCCTCCTTCTCGCGAAGGGCACGCTCCTTCTGACTTTGCTCCGAGAGCATTTGACGGCGGACGGCGTCCAGCTCTTCATCGAACCTGAGAATGAGCAGCCGTCAGAAGAAGACATAGAAAGACCAGGACACACCAACGAACCAATACAATAACTCTAGTAAAACTGCAGTCAGAATTAACATTTAGGCAACTCACTTGGTCTGCTTGGCTTCCAGTTGCGCGTTCCTAGAGCCGAGCTGCTGGGAGTGGAGGCGCATGTCGGCCAACTCGCGCGCCGACTTCTGCGCGCCCCGACGAGACTCGGCCAGCTCCTGCTCCCTCTCCTTCAGTTCCTTTTGACTGCTCTCCAGCTGCAATGTGGAAAGGGGCGCATTGGGTTACTACGAAGATCCACAACCACTTATGAGGGCAAATAGAGTGGCGTCCGTCTATTCAAAGGTGTGTGCCGCACCTGTCTCTTGAGGTCCGACCTCTTCTGCTTTGATTCCTCCTCCAGCTTGCGCGCGCTCAACTGGTGCTGCGCCTCCACGGCGTCCAGCTGAGCCCGGAGCTCCTTCGCCCTCTCCTCACCTTCTGAAGCGAAGCGACAGTGTTGCTTTGTCAATAGCCAGCGCGGCGCTCGCCCCACCTTCTACGCTGTCGTGCAGCTTGGCCGCCTGCTGCTGCTGGATAGTCTTCAGCTGCGCCAGTTCCAACTCGGCCGCCTGCGCTCGCTTCTCCATGGAAGAGAAGCGTCCACCCAGCTGCTGGACGTCGGACTCGGCCTTCAGTCGCGCCGAGTGCTCCCCGGCGAGCGCGTCGGCTGCGTCGGCGGCGCGCTGCCGCTCCTCGTTCAGTTCAGCTACCAGGTCGGCGATCTTGGCCTCCAGTCGGCCGGCCGACAGACGGTACTGCGCCAGCTCCTTCTCCAGAGAGGCCGCCTTCGCCTGCATTTCCGTCATCGCTTCCTGGTAATGGTAGAGAAGGACGCTGGTCGAACAAGTTGTGGCAGTCTATTTTAGTACTACAACTACTGTCAAAACCCTCTTACTAAGACACCCGCAGGCACAAGAGCGAGAGAACGTGCGTGACTCAAGGCGCCCGGCGCCAATATCGGATGCACGCTGAATGCACCGCTGATGCACGGATGCACCAGTAATGAAACACACAACGCTTCCTAGCAACCTGCCAAACCTAGAGCGCTCATTAACCATACGGTCGCAAAGTAGTTGGCCTACTGTAACATACTGCTTGCCACCTACCGTACGTTACCATAAGTATGCACTCATTTATCCGTCTTCCCACCGACTGTTCCCTGTCCTGCTTCTGTACGGAGAGCAGGGGCTGAATGCGGCAGTAGAGCTTCCACCAGGACCACTGGCGCACGGCCATGTACTTGTCGATATTGCGCCGGATGCAGTCGACGGCGGAGAGTTCCAGCTTGCGCCTCTCAAACTGCTTCCTGGCCAGGTAGCTGCGGCACTGCGCCTGCAGACCCACCAGGGAGCCGGAGACGGCCATCTCGCGCCCGGATTCGAGACGACTCAGAAGCTCGGCACGCATAAAGATCTGAACGCGTCCGCAAAGTGCTACCGTAGTCTTTGTATCGCGTCGGAGGGAAGGCAAAGCATTTGAGAAGGCCAAGTTAGTATAGCTACACATACACACATACACGTCACGTGCATTTTACACAAGTTGACGTCGGCATGTATTCGCACTGTATGTACGTAGTCGACTACGAGCGGTGTGTAGACTTCAATTCACACTTGCAATGTGTTGACTTTCATTACCGTTTCCATCTGGAAGCGCAAGGCGGGATGGGCGCATCAGTAACGTAATCCTTCGCAATACTAGCGCGTGGCGTCAGTCTATCAGTGCGCATACACCTGGGACAATCCAAGTCGATAGTCGCTCTCGGGGACGCCGAGCTTCCCCAGCAGGGTCTTGGCCATTTCCCGATCGTCGAAGAGACTCGACTGATTCAGGGCGTCGCGATCTTCCTTGTTCATGAGACAGTCGAACTGACGACGGAAGGCGCCGAACGGCATGCGCTCGGGAAAGCCTGCGACAAGGGTAGCAGTTGGATTTACAATAACAATAAGATTGGTACAGTAATCCCGCCTTCCTTCCCACCGCATTTGGCGAAGCGCACGCCGTCCACGAGGGGAACGGAGCGCAGCTGTCGGCGCAGGAAGGGCACGTCGACCTGGTTGGTCACCGCCGGGTTGTGGTAGACGGAGGCGGTGGTGTGGACGGCCGGGTACATCGACGCCGAGTACTCCGTCGTCGCCATGAGACAGTGGACGAAGTAGACTCGCTCCACGCGACGCGCCGTCTCGATCAGGTGGTCCTAAAGTGGGCGTAATGGACGGCCGACCGAGGCGAGGAAGCTCCAAAGCCCAACTGCAAACAGGCGGCCGGTCGGGCGCGCGCGCTCGCGCCCCGTAGCTAACTGAGCCCGGCCTCACGCCTGTCGGCAAACAAAGCGGCAAGAGGGAACAGAACAGCTTCACTCTCACTCTCCCCACCATCTGCAGCTTGGCAGCGGCGCAGTAGCTGTTCCGCTTGAGAGTGTGGGGACTGTTCAGGGAGCTCAGGATGCTGGTCGCTCGCCGGGACATCGTGGAACTACCGGAGGAATCTGCGTCCGTCGACAGAGCGCCAGCCACGCCGCCGGCGCGCAGTGACAGAAACGGCGTTGAGATGTGTTTCCTGAAGCGACGATGGAAGCACTGATCAATCTTGCATTGTTTCCGCAGGTTCCCCGCCAAAGCTTCTCACTTCGTCGACTGCTGGAGCAAAGGCAGCGCCGTCCTCGTCGCCGCGTGCTCTTGCGCCCTTCTCAGCCAATCGGCGGCGTCGTAGGCCACCCAGTTGCTGGCGAACCCGTGGCCGACGTAGAACTGACTCTGTTGCGCCTTGTTTCTACGGAAGAGCGCCGTGGAAGCGGCGTCGGCGTTCTCCTGATGATGAAGGGCCAGGCGGTCGACCAGCGAGCGATCTGTCGCCGCCGGGAACAGCGACTCCTCGTCTATTAGCCAGAGAAGGCCCCTTCTCTCCCTGCTCCTCTGGTCGATGTTGGCCGAGTGGCTGTGCCGAGGCGGCCGGTCGAACATCTCGACGGCGGAAGCGACCAGACGGGTAGCCTGCCCGGTCAAATCGGCCCAGTTGCCGCCCATCGGCTCCTCCACCTTCTCCTCCTCGTAGAGCGCGAGTTCGTTCGAGAAGCGCCGCTCGCACAGCAGCTGCGACACCCTTTCGGCCCCGTAGTTCCAGCAGAAGTGAGGGAAGCCCAGGCCGCGCTCCGCCTGCCTGCCTTCGGACGGCGAGACGGCGTCGTTGGCGTGGAAGGCGGGGCAATCCACAACGTGAATCGAGGCTAGGCCACGGTCGGTGGACGCGAGCGAACTGCAAGTGAATACGATGTCATACAAACAACCAATGCTCGAAATACAGTACACACGCTATACCGATTGATCAGCGAGACGACGAGACTGACAAGCTCCTTGTAGAGGCCCATCAGGAAGCCATTCAGCGCCCCAGAAGCGTCGCTGCTACGAAGGTCCGATGGGACGGTTGCCGACCATCGAGACGCGGCCGCCAGCTGCCCAGTTCTCGAGCCGCGATCACGATTCAGCCGACTAAACAGTGCAAACGTAAACGACAAGTCGTAACTGCAAGGACCGGTAGACCACTGTGCAAACTACGGCACCACTGACCGACTAGAGGCACCGGCGTCCTTCCCGGCCTGCGCAGCAGACGCGGCGGCTGCAGCGGCCGACGGAAACATGGCGGAATACAACTGCTCCGGCGTGCAGCCGAGGAGCTCCGCCGCCTTCCTAGCGTTCTCGGGCCGACCGAAGGTGTTCCTCTGGCCGGCAACGGGCGCAGAAACCGTCGCGTACACCAGACCGCCCATGCAGAGCAGCAGCGTCTCTCGCTCCTCTCTCGCGAAGTCCAGAGCTTCGAAGGCGCCCAGCAGGCTGCGCCAGCCGGCGGCGACGACGCTTCCCCACGCCTCATCGGCTGCGGAAGCGGGCTCGAAAAGCGCCTTCGCCAGAGCGTCTTTGTCGACCGCGCCCAAGTCCAGATGCGACCTCAGTTGGTCCTCCACTGTTTGGTCAGAGTTGTTTGCATCGATAGAAGATTTGGTCGTCGCCATCCCCTCCCAGAACGAGTAAAGCACGTTGAAGTTGAAGTGGTCCTTCGAGTGTTGCTCCACGAGGCGATGCCAGTCCACCAAGTAGCACTGAAGTTCTACAGTAATGACCGTTGGTCTAGAACCATACAGAGAGAACGCAGCTACCTGAAGCGCAGCGGAAGACAGTCGACCGGCGTTGTCAAACTTCACAGTGGTAACAGTGGACATTCGGGCGGCGGACCAACTGGACGCCGACCGGCAGGCGCAGAAAGCGTCCAGGAGGTCGAAGACAGCCTTCAGCTTCCGCGCTGTGATGTGACGACGCAGTAACACTATTTCATTCGAACCTCCAACAAACCACTTCTAGTCGCTCACGAGTAACAGAAGAGTTCGGTCCAGCCTGCGTGGCCACCAAGTGGTGTAGAAACTGTCTAGACTGGCCGGTCTTGGCAGAGCCTTCCCAGCCAGCAAACATTACTGATTGACTGCGCTGTCCCAGCACCATACGGCGGTAGACCTAGAGAAGCGCCGCCCAAAAATCGCTAGTGAATTTTGCGCACAGTTTGAATGCCGCATCGACGGTAACAGAAATAAAAAGGGCGTGCAGCGAACTGCAGTATCAACTCTGAATACGGGACTATACGGTATGGTGCTTGATTGGCCATTTATTAGGCCAACGAATTACCATTCGTGCTGATCGTGTACGGAGTTTGGCGTTACTTCGTGTTTACGCATTCGGTTCCACGAGCGCTAACATCCTCAACTCAAGTGCAGGCGACGTTCGCGCTCGTTCCTTTTACCTGGTCGGCGAACGAGTAGACGTGTGCCGCGGCGCCTCCCTTCAACTCCCGTACAAGCCTCCCCACTCGACCGTCGTAGAAGGCGGAGCACTGGCCGGCGGCCCCCATAGCTACAAGCGCGTTGCGCGTCGCCTTCGTCTGGCCCAGGCCGGCGCCGTAGCGAGAGCGCAGCAGGTGGAGAAGCGCCGTCTCGTTCAGGTGGATCAAGGAAGCGACGTCGTCAGCCCGATCCAGACGGGAAGGGTTCGCCTTAGACAGATATATGAGAGTGTAGCCATCAATAGCAATTCTTATCGAACAAACGAACCTTCTCGACGTCGGTGGAGTCGACGACGACCTCCTCGCCGCTCGAGTGGAGCTTGATACGCACCTTGTGCGTGTCCAATTGCTCGGAGACTATGGCCGCAGCGGCGTAGCCATCCTTGTGGGCTAACCAAACGTCGCCGTCGGACGGTCCAGAGCTCTGAAGTGCTTCATCTCGTTTTGAGTACCTTTGGCTGCGTTCGCCTGTGAAAAGCCAAAGAGTGTGGCTATCCTCTGTGATACACAGCGTCATCCAGCCATGACAGCCGATTACACCAATATTACTAACTTAATACCGTATCCAATTCCAAACCGCCACACCTGCCCGTCGGCGGAGAGCCGCGCGGCGCCCAGCGCTCCCGCAGCCGAGGACGACGAGAGCTGCAGCAGCTCGTTGACCTGCGCGACGGTGCGCACCGTCAACTGGACGACATCTTTGGACGCCTGGACCATCTGGGCCATCGCCTCCACCGTCTGACCTTCCACACTCCGGCCGTTGATGGCCAACAGAATGTCGCCCGGTAAAAGGTCCGTGCCGCTGGCGGGCCCCTGCCGCCTCCGCGTCTCGTCGTCCAGAACCACGAAGACGACAGCGGCGCCGGAAGCGCCTTTGGCGCCGCCCAGAGGCACCGCCTTCCGGAGGGAGAAGCCGAACTCGCCGTCGGCGCCGCCGCGACGGCGCACCTCGACGGTTCGGTCGCGATTGAAGAGGCCTTGGTCGGGAAGGGCGGGCAGATTGAGACCTGAGAAGGGACAACCAATTCTGCTCACTACAGTGTCAATGAAATGCGCTGCCACGACAATCAACCCCACCAGGCAAGTTGAAGCTTTTGAGTGGATGCAGGTCCACGTCGCTAAAGTCGAAGGCTGAAGTGCTGCTAACGGCCGACGCGGGCGACGGCGGCGTCGGAGACTCCCCCTTCCGGAGACGAAAGCTGCTCGCCGGAGAGACTCCATGGTCGAGGTGGCCGTTAGTCATCGACGACGCCGGAGGAATTCCATCGCGTTGCGTCCGGCTTGCATTCGTGTCGATCTTCAGCCCTTCTTTGGCTTTTCCATCGACTACACGGTTCCTTTCAGGCGGCTTTGGAGGAACAGTTGGCGGTCTTGACTTTGACATCTTGCTCTCTTCTCTTCTCGCCTTGCGGGTTAGCTGCAAGCAAGTCACGAAGGTTTGGCTTATCTCTCCGACAACCCTTTTCGCGCCGATTTCCCACTACTTACTAGCAGACAAGGCAGCAGGCAGCGCGCGAAGCAGGGCAGTAGTTGGATGGACAGTACAATGGCGAAGGCCGACGCCACACCTCTCAGCTGAACGACAGCGGCCGGCGGCGCACGCGCTGCTCGCTCCGCGTCCGCGCACGCCGCTGAAGGTCAGGCAGCTCTCGCTGCAAACAGTCGCCAGCCCATGAGATTACCACCGCCGCCGTCGAGCGATCCAGTCATAAAATCTGCGCTCTCCCCTGCTGACCCTGACAGTCAGGCAAACTCCGGAAGTTGTCTCGAAGTTGCTACAGTAGCTTTAAAAATTTGAGAAAAATATCTGCGGTATACTGTATTTGTTGGTTTTGAACTCTACGTTTATACAAGGCACCGCTTCATTCTCGGACGAGCATAGCCGGCGACCGTTTTGAGCTCGACCGACTGATAATAAGTGTCCGTTTATGTTTGCGTTCACAGGAAGGAAGATTATTTCTCTTGTGTGCGCAATGTGGCGGTATCTCGACGTCGACAGCGTACGCTCGTAGAAGCAATTGGGGCTGTCAATGCTGTGCTGAAGCCAGACACATCTAAAAAGCCCGGAGAGCACACCACTGCTTAGTTCGTCACTCGCCGCCACCTACGGCAGGGCGCACTGAGTATTCACGTGTTCTAGTGGTAGCGTTGTGTCTCTCTCCCTCTCGCAGCACACAACATCAGTGGTGCGCGCGCACTGGCCAGAGTTGGTGCAAGCAAACAACAAAACCCGCCATAACGAACAGAATACATAAGTCACTGCAGAGGCACAGAAACTTTGTAACTGAAGAGTGAGCAGACATTGACGTCAGAGCGATGGAGTTCGTCAAAATCTACGAGATTTGGCTGACAGCGTTCACCATCGGATTCTGTCTCATGCCAACGTGGGTCGTGTCTTTTCGTGTGTCGAGTCTGCAACAGTAGATGTCGCGCTGTGTACATGTAGAACCCTCGTGTTGGAATGGAAGCGACGCAACACCTCCGATGGCTTCTCGGCGGTCACTCTCGTCTTCCCGACGCTGATGACGCTCTGCTGGCTCAAGTACGGCTTCGTCATCGGCGACATGGGCATGGTCTATCTCAACTCGGGGATTCTCGCCCTAATGGCAGCCTACCTTCTGGCCTACGACTTCTTCCAGACAGACAAGGTTCGTCGCGTACGGCTCGACTTTAGCTTCTGTGTAACAGCCATACTGGCGCCAAGGAAAAACTGTACGTTTCAGAAGAACTTCCACCTACAAATGGCGGCGCTGGCTGTCGTCTACTTCAGCATCCATATGCACGTCGGCAGGCTTGACCCTCCTGAGGCGAAGTCCCACATGGGAACCATCGCCGCTACCATACAAGTGCTATCGATGGCCGGAATTGTCTATGAAATGGTGCGACCCCGTTGCGCCGCCTCATCGCTTACAGCTAACTAGCGCATGAACTAATTTCAGTACCGCGTCTTCCTCCTGAAAACAACGGAGTACATCATGCCTTCGATGACGTTTGGAGGACTGGCGGTGGGGTTGCAGTGGGCCTTCTTCGCCTACCTCATCGGCGACATCTACATGGGCGTAAGAGGCTCTTCGATTGATTACACAAGTGTTGGTTAGCGAATCGAGTGGATTTGCTTGGCTTGCAGATCGCAAATTGGGCCGGCGTAGTGGTCAACGTTCTTCTGGTTCTGCTCTATCCCGTCTACCCTCCGCAAACTTGGAGAGTGCCTATTCTGGGCGTCGGCCCCACTGAAGCGACGGAGGAGAAGAAGACGCAATGAAGACTGAAGGCTTCCGTTAGAATATGGTGCGTACATACATATCCGTTGACATTCTTGGCTCTCAGATCGCGACAAGTCCTAATGTCATGCATAGCGTTTACCACCCTTCTAGTCTACTGAATTGATGCGAAGTGCCAGTAGTGCGTCAACCTGGAAACGCCAATGGAATGAATACATCTCTGTGTGATGGATGGAATGAATACATCTCATCGGTCATGAATACGCTGTAATATCAGCAAATGTCCTATCCACAAAAGGTAACAACCGCACTACATATTGTTCATTTGCAGGTATGCGCATATACACTACCTGCATCCACAAAATACCCTTGAACCGTTGCTAACTTGACTTCGTGATCGCCGCGAGGCAGTCGCAGAACTTCTCCATGTCACGGTCGACCATGGCCACACAATGGCCGCGCGATCCATAGGCATTTATTCGCGAAATGTGCTGCAGTTGAACCGTCAACGTGGGCGGGCTGTCCACGGCTTGGCCACTTTGGTGCGAGATGGAGCGAACCAGCGCCTCGAATGTCGCGTCGTTGTCGGTTTGGAATGTAACCCGTATGTAGCTCAGGAGATCCGTGTAGTTCTTCTTCTCGAGAAGCGTGCCGTAGTTCCAACGGTGGTTCAGCAGCACCTGCCTCGTCGGCGCGTACCGCTGCCCGTTGAGGACCCGTTTGACGGTTAGCGCTTGTCGGCAGAGAAGAGAGAAAGGCTCTGAAGACAGGGCGGAGTTTATAGACGCCAGAGCGGCGCGCGCCGCTTCCTGGGCTTCAGAGCTGGCGGCGTCGAGCGTTTCCTCCTTCTGGCAGACGCAGAAACTCTCTTCGATTCCGGCGTCGGCGCAGGTTCGATTCTTAGGAATCGGTTCGAAGAGGCTGGCTCCTCGCCTATCGTCAGTACACTGAGATCCGCTTCCGCAACTAAGTTGTCCGGAAACCCTCAGCACGTCAACCAACGTCTTGTAGACGTCGTACGGACAAGTCAGTCGCCAAGAGTTCTCGTCCAGCGCCATCTCAATCCTTCGTCTTTCCTTCAAGGCGAAGCTCTTCGGCAAGTGTATGAAGAGAAACGGCATTCGCTCTTCGTATCTGCCGATTATGGTGGAGCGGATCTCGTGGAATCGATTGCCGTGGTCGGACATCGCCAGCACCACCGTATTGTCCAATAGACCCGAATCTGCGACGGAGAGCAGCCAGCGAGCGATGTGGCCGTCGATGTTCTCGACCAGGTTGATGTCGTCGTGCGACAGCTTCCAGAGGAAGGAGAACACAAAGAACGGGACGGCGTCGCGCCGACTCTGCTCCATGAAGCGCGTCATGGCGTCGAGTAGCTTCACCGCCGATGGCCTGCCGGCCAAGCAGTAGCCGCTGCTCATTCGATCCAGAACCATCCCAAAGGGCCTTAGGTACACATCGGTCGGCGGCCCGAAAAAGCCCTTCGCTTTGTAGCTGAATATTCCAGGCTGCTCTTCAGCTAACAAGGTTCTATAGCCGCTGGCGGAGTAGATCTTCCAGATAAAGGGCCAGTCGTCGACAAAGTCATTCTGGAAGTGGCCGCGCAGTTCGCTGCTGTTGATCGTGACCCGGCGGCCGGTGGCGACGGCGATCATGTTGGGGAAGGTGTTATCGCCAATCTTCGAATAGCCTCGAAAGGTCCAGCCGCCCAATCGTTCTCTCAGAGTTGCCACCGTGATGGGAAGATTGCGAAGCCAGTTCGACTGACTCAGCGAATCCAGTCCCAGCAGTAGAACGCTCGGGCGATTCCCTTTGAAGTTCTTCGTCGACTTTGGCTTTTCCTTGGCAATCGGAGGCGAAACTCTGGGTATCACATCGGCAAAAGTTCGCAGGGAACCGCCCTCCTTCGGGCCGCTGTAGAGAACTCTGACCTCGAGGTCCTTCGTCAACGTGACCTGTGAGGCGTTGTTGTGAAGCAGCGACTCCCACTGAGCGTACTGGAAGGCGGAGTCGCTTCCCTTCGGTCTCCAGAACTTGCGGTAATCGAACTTGCGCACCTTCCATAGGCGCACTTCCGTTCGGTTGAAGAGAACGACGTCACCGGCGACAGAGAGAAATTTTGGTTGCTCCACACATTGGAGTTCGGGTGGATGAGAAACGTAAGGACGAATTGATGGGTCAAATGGGTCCAGCACGGGAAACTGGCACAGCTGATCGTTGTCGTAGCCTGGCCGCTCCGGCTGGGGCGCCGGCGGGTGAGCGTTGAGTTTACCATCGAGTGGTAGCTCCGTCAACGTCGTCCATCTGTTGACTGGTCGCAGCAGAACGACGGAGCAGAAAACAAGCGAGGCGGCGAAGGCGAAGATTCCTCTAGAGGAGGGTCGTCGATTTATCGTCTGCAGCATTTCCACGAGCCTTGAAGGCAACGGCATGGCTCACATATAGTCTCCTCATATCGACTTCATGCGTCCGCACTGATAGGTGGTTGTTACAGAAGTGTGAACCATCAATCCGCAGCGGACAACAGCTGGACGACGATCGGCGCGACGGCGCCTTGCCACGCCGCAATTGTTGACACCACTCGGTCAATGGGGGCAGCCCATTGACTCTGACTTGGCAAACTGTGGTCGCGCCGCCGCCCGCCCGCGGGTCGCCGTTCAATTCAATTGGTGCGCTCTCCTACTCCCCCCTGCTCCACTGAACTATCCCAGAATCGTTCACGAAAGAACTTTGCGCGCTGGTTTCTTGCAGGAAATCGCGCGTGCGTAACTGTTTCGCGCGGATCGCTCGCGAGCTCAGTCGACACGGATTGGCCTAGATTCGCCAATTGCACCGCCGCAACTGACAAATGATGCGTGAGAGACGAAATCGATAGAAGAATATTTTGAGTTTTACTGGAACAACCATTTGGCGAAACGATGGAGCACCGGTTCAAAAGTTTGAAATAAGATCGTACATACGCTCAAATATCTTCATTTGAAAACGTGTCTTATACGTTTGAACTTTCAAATCTAAACTACGGTAGAACAGCAACCTATTTATTTGAAACCGAGCAGAACAATGTGGGTCGATAGGGATTGGCGTAGAACTACTGCCAATTGCACCGCCGCAGCTCACAGAAACCGATAGTATGTTTCACTTGAACAAGCACAGTGGCGAAACGATGCGGCATCAGTTCAAATTTGAAATAGGGTTATATCGTTAAGCGTTCAAAATTTGTATTTGGAATACATAAGAACGTTCTAATCAAACTACGGTAGAAACGCACCAATGTTCATGGAACACTGACGCTGCGAAACGAAGTCGGTTGACATGAATTTGTCTAGAATTGCCAATTGCGCAGCCACAGTATGTGAGAGAGACGAAATCCAGAGAAGGACAGTTTGTTCCACTAGAACAACCACGGTGGCGTAACGATGCGGGGCGGCACCAGTTTAAATTTGAAATAGGGGTATACCGTAATTCTTTGAAACTTATTTGAAATGCATAGTTTATATGAAAGTATTTGAAATGCATAGTTTATATGTTAACACTTTCAAATCAAAACTACAGTAGAAACATACATATCCGATCCGACACTCTGCAGAACCAAATCCGCCACCGCTCACAAATTTTGTGAGAGAGACCAAGTTGATGGAAGGACAGCCCGTTTCACTTGAACAGTCTCGGTGGCGAAATGATGCGGCACCAGTTGAAATTTGAATATGAGGTTTTACCGTAATGCGATCGATATTTATCATTTGAAAAGCATGGCGTATGCGTTTGAACTTTCAAATCAAATTACGGTAGAACCACAAGTTTGTTTGTGCGACATTCAGAATGGTTGCACCATCTAACGCGAAGTCTACTTATTGTTCAGCTTGTGCTGGTGGGGTTTTTCGCTCGCACTCTCTTCGTGCGTTGACTATAAGTTAGAAAGTTACTCGTCGTCGTCTGCGCAACATGTCGGGCGGCGAGGCTGGCGCTGGGGAACATGACGCCGAAAAGGGAATGGGATATTTGGCCTATCCGCTCGTGTGCCTGATTGTGGGTCTGATTCTGGACGAAGTCGTGAAGCGCGCCCGTAGTGAGCAGACGCTGCCGGCGACCACATTGATGTTCCTCTTCGCCTCGATACTGGCGGCTGCCGGCCAGTGGTGCTTCGGAGACGAGCAGATGAAGCTCTTCGAGGAGCACTACACATGGTTGGTTGGCGGTCGATGTCGATTTTGCTTTCAGAAACGTTCGTACGTAGCAGGAGGAGCAGTTCCATTGTTCCCTTCGTCGCAGGTACGCCGTCCATCCGCACATCGTGATGCAGCTGCTGTTGCCTCCGCTGATCTTCGAGGCGGCGTACAAGATGAACGCGCACGCCTTCTTCAACGACTGGCCCCTCATCGCCGTCATGACCATCGGCGTCTACGTCCTCTCCACCGTCGCCATGGGCGTCATCGTCTACCTGCACGTCGGCAGCTCCAGCGGATGGCACCTCTCACAGGTGGAACAGTGGAACTTGAAAAGTGGAGTGCGTTCGAAAGGGCGCACTCCACTTCAAGTGGATCAAATCAAGCCACGGCTGAACAGTGGATCAAATTACCGAACTGGGAACTGCGCTGCCCTTCTGCCTGTATAATTGATAGATTCGGCATAATATTGATAGAAGCGCTTTCCGCTTCTTCGCGCCAAGCTAGAGCGATTTTTTGTGCAACGGTGACGACGACGTATGTCGGTCGACGATAGGTGAGCGCAGCGCTTCGCGTGGCTGCAGGCGTTCCTGTTCGCGGCGGAGGTGTCGGCGACTGACCCTGTGTCTGTAGTGGCCGCTCTGGAGGAGTTGGGTGCGCCGACGCGCGTGAAGACGCTGCTGGAGGGCGAGTCGCTGCTGAACGACGGCCTGGCCATCGTGCTGTACGACCTGTGCAAGGAGTGGCTCAAGGCCGACCTGGGACTGACCCGTCTGGACCTGTGGTCCTACGTCGCCTGGAAAGTCGTCTACATTCTCACAGGCCTGGGACTCTCCATCATGTTCGCTAACGCCACCGTCAGCATCATCAACGGTGCTGTGGTGGCGCTTCCTTGGTTACCGTACCTAATGCTTTAATAAGCACCCGTGGGGCTTATTTTATCGCTTCCCTCTGAGAGTAGTATTGGAAGGGGCTTGAGAGGGGGGGGGGGGGGTTTAGTAATTCAATCTCTCTTCCGGAGGCCCAATATGCACACAGCATGCCTTGTAGTGCACATCTGTACATGTGTACATTAGGTAGGGGTTACTACTGGGGGGGGGGGGGGATAAATCTTCTTATAGGGTGTAGTATTTTTAGTTGTGCGCTTACAAGAGCATTTACGGCATCTTTGATTCTATTCCCAGCGATTGACAACGACGCCATTGCTTCCGCAGGCATCCACAACAAGGGCCGGGTGGTGTCGGTGGTGCTGTGCTTCATCTACGCCGTCTTCGCCCTCTCTGAGCAGATGCACGGCAGCGGCGTTCTGGCCGTCACCATGTACGGCCTCTGTCTCAACCGCTGGAAGGAGACGATCCCGTCGACGTCGAGCGACGAGATCGTGCACATCTGCGAGATGCTGGCGCACTGGGCGAATGCTACGATTTTTACGCTCAGCGGCTACGTCGTGGGGAAGGAGATGGGCGACGGCCTCGGAGGTTCGGTGGCCCTCAGCGGCGTCCTCATCTACCCATACTCGATGGCGGTGCGCTGCGCGCTTGTCTGGCTCTTCTGGTACCTATGGAATCGGCTGGGGGAGACGGCCGTCTGCGGCGCCGACTACACGCAGCTGTGGATCGGCGACGCCGTCTGCCAGGCCTGGGGCGGGCTGCGCGGCTCGCTGGCGCTTCTGCTCTCGCTCTCTTTGAAGTACGTGTTCACGCGAAGGGACCGCGACCTGGCGCACCAGAACCTGCTGCTGATCAGCGGCTGCGTCCTCTTCTCCGTCATCATCCAGGGGACAACCTTCCCCCCGCTGGCCAAGGAAATGATGGTGGGCCGAGTGGACAAGCGCACCTCCCACTACCGCAGTCGGCAGAGGGCCCGGGTGCTGGCCGGCGTCAAGCTCGAGACCGTCGGCTACCTCCACAGCCTCTTCGACGACTACTTCTACGCCGGCGCCGACTGGCCCATGCTCGAGGTGCGCGCGCCTGCCTGCTCCCGCTCTTGCGCGGGCAAGGATTCCTTTGTGGTTCATTGGTATTTGAGGATGGCGTGGTCGGTGCAATGGACTAGCACTGCACATAGCACGCCATCCACAACTACAAATGATTCGTCATCCTGCTCACGCAGAAAACTTTCACAAATCGAGTCACTTCGTAATCCTCTCAGAACATGACGGAATACGTGCTGGCCGACGAAGACGAGCACGGGCACGACGGGGAAGGCGCCAAGCGCGAGGGCGACGCTTCCGAAGTGCCCGCCGACTACGCGGATGCGGCCGCGTCTAGCGACGACGACGAGTCCTCTGTTGAATTCGTCAAAATTTAGTTGCTTGTTGGAAGTGTCTTGCCTGGCTGTGAACCTGCGCTGTTGAGGAATGCATTTGTTTGAGTTCGCTTCTATCGTTTGTCGTTGCCTGGTTTGGTTTCTTTTGTGAGTATGTGTAGATAGTATTGCAGTACCAGGATCGGCTGTTCTGTTGTCTAGTGTAGTGTTTGTGCTTCTGCATGTGCCTGTGCTTTGCGATTCTCAGCTACCCGGCAGGTATCGTTGTCTACTGCCGTTTGAAATGCTTCCGTTCCGTTAGAGTGCCTCTGTTGTTGAAAAAGCAGTAGATCGCCTGAGTTCGTTGGTTTCCCTTCGCCACCTAAACTATGAGTCTTCGCACCTGATTTATGAGTCACATAACGAAGGCCGCGAGCGAACAATCACCTTTCTAACCGAGTTTGGAGCATTATCACTGGGCTTTGTTGGCCTAAGGGCACCTATGGTTTCACAGCCTGTTTTATAGCATGGCTACATTTTGCTGGCGCCCATCTTCTTGGTCAGGTTCTCCGCTAACTTGTCGAGGAACTCGAAGGTGTTCAGGTAGTCTGCGCGCGTCACGCTGCAAAGGAAACGCGCGCGCGATTGCCTCTGCTGCGCTTCGTATGTACCTATTGTGTATAGGGGTACGGTAGCTCACATGTGCATAAAAGCGATAGGATCGCATTTCCAGGGCCTTCGCATGTACCTACCTACTCTATGTGGGTGTACGGTAGGTCAAGCTTACTTTTGCATTCCCTTGATGCAGATGGCCAGGTCTTTGGTCATGAAGCCGGACTCGATTGTTTCTACGCAGACGGCCTCTAGATTGTCTGCGAACCTTCCCAACTCGGTATTGCTATCGAGCTTGGCGCGGTGGGCGAAGCCGCGCGTCCAGGCGAAGATTGAGGCTGAACGAACGGAACGACGCGCATTGAGATCGGTTTGAGCCGGTCAGGGTTCAACCCAATTTGTCGCTAAATGTACATGCATGCGCACTGAATGGCTTCGAAACCTGGGTAGAACCAAGGATAGACCTATGGGGTTGGTGGAGGTCTCCTTGTTCTGCTGATGCATGCGGTAGTGGCGCGTCACCGTCCCATGAGCCGCCTCCGCCTCTGTCTCCCCATCGGGGCAGACAAGCACGCTGGTCATCAGGCCCAGGCTACCGTAACCTGCAACTTGCAACTTCCATTGTCGCATCACAACACACATCTCAAGAGAGCGCACCCTGCGCCACCGAGTCGCTCTGGACGTCGCCGTCGTAGTTCTTGCAGGCCCAGACGAAGCCGCCCTCGCTCTTCATCGCCTGCGCCACCATGTCGTCGATGAGGCGGTGCTCGTACCACAGCTTCTTCGCCTCGAACTGGGTGCGGTACTCCCTGCGGAGAGAAGGCACTGCGCAGTTGAGATCGAAGACGAAGCGACAAGGATGCGAGGTGCGCACTTCTCGTAGATCTCCTGGAAGATGTCCTTGAAGTAGCCGTCGTACTTCTTGAGAATGGTGTTCTTGGTGCTGAACGAGGAAGGCGCTCTTCCCTTCACAACAGCATTTTACATAGTAAGTTCGCTTCCATTCGTCCTCGGATACACATAGAGACGTCTGCCACTACCGTAACCTCTCAACGGGACAGTTCTTCACTCATCTCTCACCCTTCAGTGTCTCTCTGTATAACTGACCTCATATATAAGGGCATCTCTCTGTCCAAGGCATACTTCATTGAGCTGTGGGCGAAGTCGCGAATTGACTGCAACGGGAGAAACTATGTACATGCACACAAACATGTACATAGACGCCGGGTCGTCTGAACAAACAAGCTCTCTCACTTCGCCAGTGTTGTACATGGAGAGGGAGATGCCGGGGCCATCGAAGTGAAACACCTCCTCCTTGATCGCCGCTGCGCCTGCGTCGTCGGGCGTCCACGTGATCTCTAGCTTTCCAGCGCCGGGCACGACGAAGTCCGTCGCTTTGTACTGAAGTGGAACGCGAGCGCATTCGGCATTCTGTTACGGATTGCTACCGTACGACGCCGACTTGGTCCGCGTGGGCGTGTCGTCCAATGATGATGGGCTTGGCCCAGCAAGTGACCAGTCGGGGAATGTTCCGGCAAATGATGGGCTCTCGAAAGACCGTCCCGCCGAGAATGTTGCGAATGGTGCCGTTGGGCGACTTCCACATCTTCTTCAGCTTGAACTCTGCAACGGTGCGCAGAGGTGCGCACACGTGACAGCAACCAACAGTGAATACGGCGCACCTTCCACCCTGGCCTCGTCAGGGGTGATGGTGGCGCACTTGACGCCAACGTGGTACTTCTTGACGGCCTCCGCCGCTTCCACAGTCACTGGAAAGGGAAGAAGTGAGCCGACGTCAGGGTTCTTTCAGCAGTTCGCAGTCACCTCACCCTTGTCGTCTGTCTTGTCGCGGTTCTCGATGCCAAGGTCGAAGCTGTGCAGTTCCATATCGACGAAGGGGAAGATGAGCTTCTCCTTGATGAGTTCCCAGATGACGCGTGTCATCTCGTCACCCTGCATCTCGACCACTGGGCCGGCTGGAATACAAGAGCTGGTGCTATCAGCGACTGAGGACAAGAAGCAACACGCGCACAACCTTTTATCTTCCCCATCCTTCGGCTAGTTGTCTGTTAGTCGTTTGAGATCAAGACGTCTTGGCGCGATTTTTGGCTGCAATGCGACAGAGTTGGAAGAACGTTGTCAAGCACCGCGTGAGTGCAGTTATGTGGACTGAGAATCAATGATGCCGTCGTCGTCAGACAGAAAGAGCGCGCCTGCGTTCGCCGGGTCGTGTCACGGCGGCGCTCTTCCCTGCTTGCAGCGCGTCCCACCTCCCCTACAGCGAAGAGTGCCTTAGATAACGTTTAGAATTTCGCCACTTACGCTCGCATCTTTCGCACCTATGTTGCCCCCGTACACTTGCTACACACATGAACACAGTGCGCTGGAAATAGGAGGCAGTCCGACCAGCGCCACAACGCATGCCCGCGCCTAATATGGGAAATGGAAATACGTACAAATGACAATGGAAGACACAGCGCTAGACCTCCATTCAGAGTAAAGCTGCGATAGCAGTTTGTTTGCAAGTTTTCGAACTTGCGAAGCTGCATTGATCGATTACGTCAAAAATATTCGTTCGCCAAGCTTGTATGTAGGTGCGGCGCTATGAACGGGCCCAGTCATATAAGCACCATAGCATCAGGTAAACTTCCAGTCGAGACTATACTTTGGCAAAGAACGCTTCCGGATGTGCGCTGGAAATCGAAACGGACCCGTGTGCCATTTCCGTCATCTAGAAGAAGTTGTGGGACGTCAGGCTCCGTTCTGGCCACGATGCTGTTCTCCACGGCGCACACGCTCGACATCATCCGACAGAGCTTCATATCGACAGACGATTCGGGCGTCTGCGAAGCCGTCATGGGGAGACCGCAGCGTCGGCCCATGGTCGGGGGCCTGAGCACCGCGCGATTCGAGTCGTTTCGCGGCGAGAGCGACACCGACAGTGACGACGAAGACGACGGCGACGACGACCACGAGAGAGAACCAATTAGCCTGCCGTCCTCTCCCGACATTCCCTTGGACGACGCGGGCGCCACGACGCGGAACCGCACACAGACGAGCGTTGGGCTGCAGCTGGACGTGCTGCGCGAACAGAGGCTCGCGAAGAGAGCCGCCAGGACGGTTCAGTGGCGCGACCCGCCGGCAAAGAACGAGGAAACGGATGGAGCGCAGTCGTCGCCGGTGTTCGTGGCCAGAGAACTGCCAAGGAAGGACGCAGCAAAGGAAGGAGAAGTGGTTGGGAAGCGGCCGGTCCGTTCGATCGCTGAGGCGTTGAGACGCGCAGACAGCGCGGTTGGCCAGAACCCCTTCAGCGAGTACGCCAAGTTTGAAGCAGGGGTGAGAGAGTTTTGTAGAAGCCTACACACACTTTCTCTCCATCCACTTGAGTGACTATTCAGACGTCTCTGCCGGCCAACCGGAAGAAACAGTTCACCGTCTACCTGCCGATGACGCAGGTCGACAGCGGGGCGCCGCCCTCCATCGACGTCGTCGTCGACGTGACGGCGAAAGTGTCGGACCTGATCGGCCTCTGCTGCTTCAAGTACACCTCCAAGAACATGACGCCGCCGCTGCGGTGCGCCTTCGACTAGCCATGCAATATATGGATTTGACGCGAGACGCCATCGTTCTTCTGTTTAGGTCCACGGGCGACATTTCACAGTACGAACTGTGCATGGCCGACGACGACGGCGACATCGAGTGGGATCTGCCGCCTCTTGGGAGAACCGGCCAGCTGGGTCGCATCGGCTTCCGGTACATCGCGCTGATCGACAGGAAGCCGCCAGACGACAGCTCGACCAGCGCCGTGTCCGAGTCGACCGACGGGAGGCGCGAAGAGCAAGCCGAGAACCAGTTTTCCGTCATGGTGTAAGCTCACTGTCACTGCCAGATAGCAAGCTTCTCGTTTGAGTGGTCAGGGGCCTGTTTTGCAGTCACTTCACCAGCGGGCGCCGCTACGAGCTGAAGTATGAGTCGCTGGCGGACCTGACGGTGGAACGGGTACGCGACGACGCCATGCGACTCTTCCGGCCGACAATTCAACTTCCACATGGCTGCGGCGCCCTCGCCGGTACATGCACACACTGGCAATGAGGTGCAACCTATAGTTCTACCTAATTCCAATCTCTCTTTAGACGCCGAGTATTTGCTAGAGAAGTTCAACCCGTCCGATGGCGACGACGAAGGGCCGCTGGGGCTGGACGCCACCGTGCTGCAGACGCGCACGACCGAGTTCTACTGCTTGCGGAAGAACAGTGCGTCGACTTCACTCAGTTTCCCACAGTTGCGTCCGAGAAACACATCCGTTTCCTTCGTAGGCAAGCGACCCCCTCCTCCACCCGTGGTGCTGCGCAGCAGTTCCCTGACCAATAGCGGATCGGTTCCCCTCGTCGATCCTTCTGGGCTCAGTGCGCCTTCGTCTCCCGTGCACGCGCTCGCGTCGCCCGTCGACCTCTCTGCGCCCAGCGCGTTCGTGACCATCCCAGTCGTCAAGTTAAAGCGCTTCAAGTCCAATAGCCACGCCTCTTTCTGTGAGTATAGCTCTGCAGCGCATTGGCGCTCTGATACGGTACTATCGCCTAACCTTTGCAGCCATCTTCGCCGATATTGTCGAGGTGGTGGCCGATAGGTCGCCGGCGCAGTCGTCGCGCATGTTCGCGGTGCCGGACTCGCGCCATCGCAGCGGCGGTACGCCCCACTCGGCCAAGAGGAAGGTCTACCGCATTCCCGTCAGCCATATCGGCGCCATCGAGCTTCTCGAAGAGAACAGGCCCGGTTGGTAGCTGGACGGATTGTGTCAAGAAATCATTAACATGCTAAGGACATTTACTCATACACAGTAGACTACCGTACAGTGCCTTCAGCGCACAAACATAGCTAGACGTACACATGTACGTATATGTCGCGTCAAATTTCCATATTTGTCGGGCCGCGTCCAAAATCCGTATAACTTTCAAAATTCGTATATACGGATTTTGCACAGATGCGGAAGGTGGACGTAACACGTACACACCTCCGTACAGTACACACATGTCCTGTTTGGAGTCACTCGTTGCCCTAATTGCCTTGGAGCCACTCGTTACCGTAATTGCCTTCCACTTCGTTATTGCAGGTGCCGTTCGCAAGCAGTTCCGCCTCCACTACCAGAAGGAGACGCGTCCACAGGCGACCCGAAGCAGCTCGGTCATCTGGGGCGGCGTGGCCGTGGCCCAGCAGCGCCAACTCAGCCAGCAGCAGCAGGCGCGCTCGCCCGTCGGCGCTGCCTCGCCCTCCAACTGGAAGAGCCATCTGTTCGAGGGCGAGCTGGGCGCAGTGGAGCAGGTTCGCTTCTAGCTCGCAAAGCGTTTCGCGGCGTCAGTAAAGGCGAGCACACTTACACTCTGATTCTCAGGCCGCCTCGGTACTAGAGGACATGATCACGGCGCGCGACAGTCCCTGCCGACAGGCCTATCTGCTGCGCAATCCCTCGCCGTCGCCGACGGCCTTCGGGCGCCGACTCTCCTCCATCGAAACGGCAATGCGCACCCACTACTGAACTGCAAGGGTCGCCGGCTGAAGTGCCACCCATGTGCGACGATTCGACTCTGGCCCTATACTGGTTGCAACTCGGGAAGTCTATCGCTCCCTTTTCTAGTCAGAAGACTTCAAACTGTTCCAAGCGAACTTCCAGAACGGTTACCAACCTTTCCTATGGCACTGGGTCTAGTCCACAACGCGGCTTGGCTAAGACAGCAGCAACGTACAACTACACCCGCCCGATCACAGAGGAGGAGAGACAAGAGCCGACTGCTTTCCAATACAGTATGCACACCGGAGTCGAGAGTCTACGAAGCGAATCGCAGGCTATACTGACCAGATTGAGAGAAAGAGAGCGAGTAGTTCATCAGAAGAGCGCTTCGCTGTGTGCTTGCCCCTGTCGCTCACGACAAGGAGGAAGGGCGGCCGCCGCCGGCGGCGCCGCTGGGAAGCATCATGAGCAGCACCAGCTCCATGCAGTCGGCCGTGGCGCGACTCGAAGCGCCGCAGATGAGCGGCAGACGGCGCGCCCCGTTCTCCAGCCAGACGGAAGCGCCCGCCTGCAGCAGGCAGCTGACGACCTCGGCCGAGCCGCCGGCCACCGCCAGATGCAGGGCGCTGAACGATTCACGTCCGTCTGTCGTTGTTTCCGTGCAAATCGGCCAGTTGTTAACTACAGGTTTGGCAGAGGTTTCTTCCCACCTGTCCTCGTTGCAGTTCTGCAGGTCGAGGTACTTGGTGTGCGAAGAAGCTCTCTTGATTAGCGTGATGGCGATATCGTCGTTTCCCTGAAATGTTCGGAGTGAGGTCGGTATTGACGCGATTGCCAAGCCAAAAGGGCTAACGTACAGAAAGGCAAGCGACGTGCAAGGCACTGTTGCGATGACTGTCCACGATTTGAAGATTCGCGCCCGACTGCAGCAGCCGCGCTGGAATGGAAGTGAGAGCGAAGTCAAAAGCGAACGTCAGTTA
Source organism: Linhomoeus sp. GSCO2_2 (assembly GCA_030248115.1). Lineage (NCBI taxonomy): Eukaryota > Metazoa > Nematoda > Chromadorea > Monhysterida > Linhomoeidae > Linhomoeus > Linhomoeus sp. GSCO2_2. The sequence continues at coordinate 16,518 of JASAMZ010007939.1, read as the reverse complement.
AATGACGTACCGTACAATGGCTACCGTACCCGTAGCCTCGGGGCATCCATAGTAGGCGGCGTAGTGAAGGGGCGTGCGCCGACTGTCGTCCTGGCAGTCGACGGCGCAGCAGCCGCTCTCGATCAGGAAGCGGATTATGCAGTCGGTGGCGGCCGGAAGCTGCTCCTGGCTCGCGGTAGCGATTGGCGCCGTCGACCGTCCCAGTCTCTCGGCGACGACGGCGTAGTGGAGTGCCGACCTTCCGCGCCAATCGAGAGGCTCCTCGTCCAGAAGGCAGCGGAAGCTGTCCAGCAGCAACTTGGCGCAGCTCACGGAACCCGAAGCGCTGGAAGCGAAGGGGAGCTTCTTGTTGAGTGGTCTGGAGAAGCTATTACATCCACCGAAAGATGCACTCACGCGGCGCAGTGGAGCGGCGACAGGGGGTACTCGAGGGAGCTCAGGTCGAACTGGTGCTGCTGCTTCAACAGGGCGCCGAGATTCTTCTCGTGGCCTGAGGGCGGTGGGAGAGCTGTAGCGCCGTATCATCAAACGTCACGGTTGTCCATGCCAACTAACCATTGAAAGCCGCCCATTGGAAGGCCTGGGCGGCGGCGGCGGCGCCCATCTCTTCAATTCGGCCGCCCTCCTTCTTCGTCTTCAGCAACGCGGCCACGCAGGCGCTTTTCTCGACGCTGGCGGCGGCAGTGGCGCAGTGGTCCACCATCAGGGCGTAGTTGAGCGGCACCAGGCCGGCTTCGTCGGCGGCGAAAGCAGAGTTCTCGCCGCCCAGTCGCATGAGCACTCGCAGCACGGAAGCGTCAGGCAGTGTGGCCTGCCATGGGATTATCGTACGTAGATGCGACGAAAGACGACTGCTGCTATTGTCCCCAACTTCCAAACTGAACCTGCAGCCGATATCTGCGCTCAACCATTTTGCCCACGCCAGTGCGTCTTCACCGACCACAGCGCCACACAATTACAAGGAAACGGTAGCAGTTTCGCTAAGAAGAGCGCACCGCTCTGTGCAAGGCGGTTCTGCCGAACTTGTCGGCGACGTCGACGCCCTCCTCGGACAAGTGGGGCACGATGTACTGGCAACAGCGCAGGGAGCCGCAAGACGAGGCGAACATCAGCACCGATCTAGAAACACGACACTACGCGACAAGTACCACGCCATATAGAGTATACTGGAAGTACAGACGTCCAGCTCGCGCACCTCTTCTGGGAGTCGACACTGGCCAGAAGCTCGGGACGAAAGACGAGCAGCGTTTCGTAGCAGTCGCGACCAGCTGGAAGGAACGACGCGCCGTTACTTGGCAGAGGCTGTGGCGCTTCCCACGCCCACCTGCCAGATGCACGGGAGATAGTCCTCGCTTGTCGATTGGCGGCTCGATGATCTGCTTGTTGCGCATGTCGATCAGGCGGTTCATGAGGACGGCGGCGCACTCGCGCCGATCTACGCCGGTCGATACTTAGCGTTTGGCGCTCACTCGAGCATTGCAGTACCGTCCATCTTCGCTCACTGTGCGCCGCGGCGACGTGGAGCGGCGTCCGTCCCGTGAAGTCGCGCTCGAAGGCGATGCGCTTGCGGTGGCTGTCGGGCGTCGAGAGGCCGTCGTGGCTGATGGCGTTGGCGTACTTCTCTCGGCGTTCGATCAGCGAACTCAGAAGGGAGACGGCGCCCACCAACGCAGCCACGTGCGCCACCGACACGTAGTAGGGCCTTCCCGAATCGATGGGGTCCAACAGACCCAATCCAGAGGAATCGAACAGCTGAAAGTGATCGCGGTGAGTTGGGAAACATCGTTCGATTGTACTCGAACGCAACGCTTGGTCAAAGTACGTTTGGAAAGTTCAACTACGTAGTTAGCGCAGCGCCGTTCTCTTGTGCTAAAGCTTTCTACGAGCGCAAGGGATGAGGCGCAGCTACCGTGAATCCACCATATTAAAGTCTGTCCAAAAATGGTTTGCACTGGAGGTTTTTCATATAGATCCCTGGTCTCATTTGAGTGAATCTGGTCGTGTCATACATCAATGTGTAGAGTGGGCAGAGCTGCGTCGGGTAGCGTAAAAAATTCGCTATTTACGCAACACGCACAGAATTAGACGCGCATAGAAAAAAATCGACTTTTTTGTTACGCGAGCGATTTTTTTCGTTTTTGTTGCAAAATGTACACCAACATGTCCTTACAAAAGCTGCAAAGTTTGGCCGTTCTAACTTGCCCAGCAAAAAAGTTACAGCCATTCCCGCAACCCCTATTTTTTAAAATCCTTAACAAATTTTTAAAAGGGCCGAAATTTTTGCGCACTTTTGAATAGCTCTCTAGTACTTAGACCAAATCGGATGAAATTTGTAGGAGTTATAGTAGACACATATGCACACAAAATGCAGCCATAACAGCCACCTTTGATTGCTGCTTCCGCGAGCTAGCAATCGATTCAGTTCCTCACCACTTCTCAGCACGAACAACTTTTGCAGAATTGCTAAATATTGGCACAGATGTCGAGTCGACGCAACCACAACAAAAATGTAGCTGACGTTAAGGCGCATCGATTGGTATGTCGTGCTGTTGTGTGGAGCGTCCCTGGTGGTAGAAATTTTCACTTAAACACACAGATGGGGATTGTGCCGCGGGCGATGTTAAATCGCAGACCATAATTGGTCTGTTACTCTGGGCATAGAGCAGTCAGCCGGCTGTCACTGTGTGTCTGCAAGGCTAACATACATACAAATCGAGCCGCACTAAGAATGGGCACCGCGCTTGAGAAGTAGTGAAGAGTGCAACGCTAATGCAAAAATTTCAAAATTTTGCACTTGTTGTTTAATAGCTCGCGGAAGCAACAATCAAAGGTGGCTGTTATGGCTGCATTTTGTGTGCATATGTGTCTACTATAACTCCTACAAATTTCATCCGATTTGGTCTAAGTACTAGAGAGCTATTCAAAAGTGCGCAAAAATTTCGGCCCTTTTAAAAATTTGTTAAGGATTTTAAAAAATAGGGGTTGCGGGAATGGCTGTAACTTTTTTGCTGGGCAAGTTAGAACGGCCAAACTTTGATGCTTTTGTAATGACATGTTGATGTACATTTTGCAACAAAAACGAAAAAAATCGCTCGCGTAACAAAAAAGTCGATTTTTTTCTATGCGCGTCTAATTCTGTGCGTGTTGCGTAAATAGCGAATTTTTTACACGACCCGACGCAGCTCCGCCCACTCTACACATTGATGTATGACACGACCAGATTCACTCAAATGAGACCAGGGATCTATATGAAAAACCTCCAGTGCAAACCATTTTTGGACAGACTTTAGCCACTCGCATTCCAATAAGCACCACCTCCAATAAGCGCCCACTTAGGAGGTATGCATTGGAGAAATATAGCATCTACCTACCATCTGGCAAGTGTCCTCGTATCCCCTGTAGGCGGCCAGGTGAACGGGCATGAAGCCGCGCTCGTCGCGCGTGTCGCACTTTGCCTTGTAGCGCAGCAGCAGCTTGACGCAGGCCTGACTCTGCCTGCCGTCGTCGAAAGTCGCATCGATCACATTCAGACAATCCGTCAATTCCTTCCGTCGCTCGCTCACAGGGCGTCGTCCTGTCTGGCGGCGGCGTAGTGGAGAGGCTTGTACCCTCGATTGTCCCTCTTGTTCACCGCTGCATTCGATGCATCCGCCAGCAGAAGGCAGCGCACTGCGCTCGCGTCCGCCCGACAGCAGGCGTAGTGGAGCGGCGTCCTGCGAGAAAAAAAGGGGAGTAAATGCAGGATTGCGAATTGTGTGAGCTCCGCTCGCCTCTGCAAAAGGTCTGTTGCGGTGAAGGAAGCCTTGCTCTTGAGAAGGAACTCGATCGCGTCGGATCTGGAAGCGAAGACGACGTGACGCTGCTACTTCCATGTACAAGTCGAGTCACAGAGACCTGGCGCTGAAGCACTGGGCGACCAGGTGCAGGGGCGTCCTTCCCGTGTCGTCTGCGGAATTCACGGAAGCGCCCAGATTGACCAGGCCTCGAATGGGGTCGTTGTAGCCTTCGTAGGCGGCGAAATGGAGCGCAGTGTGGCCGCGCAAAGTGCGACTGCAATGGAGGAAGAGTGACATGCGTGGCGCAGCGGGAAGCGCCGTCGAATCGACACCACCTCTCGACGTTGGCGCCTACGCTGGCCAGCCGGTCGATGATCAGCTTATGCGATGCTAGAGCGGCCAAATGAATGGGACGAAGGCCGTCTTGATCTCCGCAGTCCACGTCGCCGCCTTGAATGAACAAAATACCGCGTTCGGATTCTAAATACCGGCGTGCAATCGCAGGCGCTGCGTTGGCCACCATGTTGAGCGAGCAGCTCGATTCTGGACAGTCGTCCGAAGGCGGCGGCCAGGTGGAGCGGCGAGCGCCGCGCAGACGTAGTAGTAGCATTAGCGTCGGCGCCGTGCTCCAACAGCAGCTCGGCGCAGCCCATGCCGTCGGCGCTGGCCGAGGCGTAGTGGAGCGCCGTCTGGAAGCACCGATCAAGCCACCAGTTTCTACCATGCGCATACTTGTAAGCGTCAACCGGGGGGGGGGGGGGGCTTACGGGCCGCTGGAGGGGGCGGGATAAGGGTGGTCTGGGACCCCTTGAACGGGGTAAAACGACCTACAGAATTTGCCAACAATGTACCACAGTACGAATATTTTTGTTGCCAAGCGCCGCAGGCAAAAAATTGCGAGTGGGAGGGGGGTACGGGGGTACACTTCCGACTAAAGGGGGTTCACCCCCCCCCCCCCCCCTTACACGTACACGTATGACCAGACCATACGTGGGCAGCGGATCGAAATCGTAGAACTCGAAAACCGACCATGCCTCCGGCGCAGTCGGCCGAGTCGACGGCGGCGCCGGCGCGCAGCAGCAGTCGGACGACGTTGTCCCTGCCGTTGTTGGCGGCCACGTGAAGGGCCGTCCGGCCGCTCGAGTCGGCCACCGACAGTGTCTGCGGAGATTGGGCCAGCAGAGATTCGCACACGTCCGCGCCGCCCGCCGTCGTCCCGGCCGCGCAGTAGTGCAGCGCCGTCCAGCCCTGGGAAGCAAACAGGTGAATTCTGGGAACCCACAAAAGCAGCTCAAACCCCACCGATTCGTCGCAAGCGGCGGCCGAGGCGCCCGCTTCCAGCAGCCGGTTGACGACGCTCGAGTCGCCAGCCAGGGCGGCCAAATGGATGGGTCGGCGCGACCTCCGGTCGGCCGCCTCGCAGTCGGCCCCCTGGTTCAACAGCAGCTCCACCATCTGTCAAATTTCGAATTCCAGCGAGTAGACCAATTGCGCCCTTACGGTTGCACAAGGCGATGTGTTCTACACACACGCACCCCCAACTGGCCGTTGTAGGCGGCCGCGTGAAGCGGCGTCGCCCGGTCGGCGTCGGTGAGTCCGGCAGCGTTGAGATATCGTTGCAGAAGCGACATGGCGACCTCGACGGCCCCGTGGACGGCGCAGACGTGCAGCGCCGTGGCGCCGCTTAGAGCGTCGCCCGCTTCCACGTCCGCCTTCGCCGTCATCAGGGCCTCCGCTACTCCCTAGAGAAGAAGTGGGATAGATAACTGCATACAGGGTGGGTCAGCTCAGATCAACGCTCAGTTGCAGAGGTAATCGGCTCGGCGTCACATCTTCTGCAGTCGACATTCGCAATGGGTCCTTCTACCTATTCTAATCTAGCCCTGATAGGAGAGAAGGAGGGCGTTGTGTTGTTATAACGGAGTGACGGAGTCGTGCTCGCGACCGACTATTCAGAGCGACGCTGATGACGACGAGTCACAGTACCACGTTCCCATTTCGACAGGCGACGTGGAGGGGCGTCCAGAAGTGGTGGTCGATGCAGTCGACGGCGGCGCCGTGCGCCAACAGCTGGTCGGCCATCTCCACGCTGCCCACGTAGGCGGCCGCGTGCAGCAGACTCCGCCCTCTCCGATCCTGCGGAGCGCAGTCCATGTTGGCTCGGTTCGCATAAGCGTATTATCTATACTAAGCCCTACCCTGTAGTGAACATCGCAGTTGCCTGACCGCAGAATTCGCTGTAGATTTGTCGCGTTGTTGTGGAAGACGGCGCGCAAAGCGGCCGGCTGAATGGGGACAACCACATTCGATCGACGGTTCAACAAAAACAATGGTCACAATTCGACAACGTGGTGTGCTGTAGAAAGCTTCTACCTCTTCTCCAAGATTCATCCTTCTGTTTCGAAGCACAGCAGTCGTCCCTCACTGACCGTCATGGCAGTCATTTCCTTCGTAGTTTCGTCTTGTCTGCCCTGCTAGCGCTTACCTACCTATCCCAGTTCTCCACCACTTCAGACACACTTGTCAAGAAAGAACCTGTCTCTGTCAGTCTAGAGAATATATGAACTGAGTTTCAAATGCTGACAATTTTGGAATCAAAGCGAAGAAAGGGCGCGCCATTTCGGTGCCAATAAACTGGAAGCTAGAGAAACGAAGAAATCTTTTCAATAGTCCTTAGCAAGGTTGGGTTGATGTATTTAGGTGGTATCTGTCACCCATTCGGTCTTCGTTTCAGAAACAATTCATAGCAAGTATGTTGTAAACGGAACGATTGTTTGTTCATCCAACCGAGCCTTGGTCAGGCGCTGATTGGTTACATTCGCAATTTCAAATCAAACGGGGGTACGATCTTTCTCAAAATCCCCTTTGAGTCGCCGTCTTTGTAACTGCACCAGAATTGTTGCCTGCGTAGTTTCATGGCGACCAGTTTAGCTACTCTAGAGGGCATGCTATATTCTCGCGTCGCCGAAGTGTTCGTCCATCTCAGTCTGCGCTCTGCGTCTGCGCCAAATATAAGAGCTCTGTGTGTGACAGGTCGCGTTTCCAGATCCTAGCAAGCGGATTGTTAGTGTAAAAGGCGTAGCGAATTGCCGCGCATAAAGTAAGTGGTCAGCGCCATCGACACCGCTGTGCGCTGCTCGCCGTAACGTCGTCGTAAGAACATACATGGCGCGCCCTTTCCGCGACGGCACCTGTCGGGTCGGGTAGTTCTACTAGTCGCCAACTAAGTGTGTCTGACACCTCTGTTCTGTTCGGAAGCCAGTACCCGTAACCGACCCGCACGTTGCAGTCGCAGTTGTTTTCAGTGCCCATCGATGCCATCGGAGCGCAATGCCGTCGCGGCGGCGATCACGCATGGCTGATCCCCTCCGTGGCTGAACAAAGTCGCCCTTCCGTCAACAAAGGCTGCCCTTCCATCGGATTCACTTTGTTCACTTCGTTCGCACCTCTGACAGCTGGCACGCACTGACGCCGCGGCCAATCGCAATCACACTGTTCCGGTTGTGAATGATGATGGATGGAAACCTTACTGTGGACGGCGACGAACGTTTGGATCTCGATAATGCCTTTATTCGACACGTCTCTCACTCTCGGTCACGACTGGCCGGAAAGCTATTTGGTAGAAGCGTAGCGAGTGGTGCTACTTCTGGCGATTACCTAATGTGGTACTGATCGAGATGGAGAAGCGACGATTTCTACAACTGCTGCCTCTGTTGTGGACCGTCGTCCTGCGGTGGCGCAGCGAGTGCTTGGGTGGGTTTCTTTGTGTGGTTTCGCAATTGCCCGAGGTTATGGTTGTAGTTCCTCCCATCCGGCTCGTCCAGTCGTCGCCGACTTTTACAACAACAGGGTGCTGGCGGCTGCTGCGCAGCGATAATAGTCCTAGTTAGAGCTGCGGTCGCGTCGAGGGGTGTCGCGCCCGGCCTCCCTATCGTTTTGCATTGATTTTCGCGCGCGCGTCGCCGAAAGTGCCAACTGGGGCCGGAAACCGAGTTAGGGCGCACGAGGCGCCGCCCGCTACTTCTGCCCCGTAGTACTCCGCCGATTGTTCGATTGTTGCCTTGGGCGCCCAATCTGTCTGGGCTTTCTCTCGCCACCCGAAAAACCAGCGGGGGACGGACGAGTGCGTCTTTTGCCAGTTGCGACGCAGCGCAACGAAGGGCGAAAATTTCGGCGGCGGCCATTGATCGGCCGCCGTCGGCGCCCCCGCTGACCTCTCTCGGCGCTTGCTTGGCGTATTAGCCGTTTAGTCGCGGAGAAGCGAGTTGGGGGAAGGAGGGAGGGGCAGCTGCCTGAGTCTGCCATCCATATCCCCAATGCAGTCTCTCTCCCCTATCCCCCCACTTATTCAGCTATGTATGCATTTGGCGCCTTTGTTCCTCCACTAACAACAACTCGGGGCGTAGTCTCGCTGCTCCCTTCCCCACCCTGCGCACTTCTGCTGGTTGTGACAGCGCAGTGGGAGGGTAGGAAAGAGAGGCAGAAAGGCAGAAGTAACGAGCCAAAGCAAAGGGACGGTCAATTACACTCCAGACGGACAGCGCCGCTGGCGGCGGCCAATTTCGACCACGACCCACAAGAGGCGCAACCGTTGGCGCTCGTATTTCGGCGCGCGCTTTTTGCAGGGGTTTTCGGCGTGGTGGCACGGAGCCCCGCATAAATCACTTTATATTTTTACGCCGGCCGCGGGGGCGCAGCCGCTTTTTTGCCGCAGCGGCTGCCAAAGAACCGGCGGCGTTCTTGGCAGACGCAGGGGAAAGGGAGGGGCGTTGTACCATTGCGCCGCACGAGAAGCAATTGCAACGAACAAAGAAACTTCAGAGCGTTGGCATATGTATGATCTGCGTCGACAGTCACCACGCATGTCTGTACCTGTGACACTTTGCAGGCGCCATCTTGGAGCCAGTGCCGCTGTCGGAACTGCCGACGCCGCCCCGATTCGTCCATCGGCCGAACCCGGCCGTCGTCTACTTCCCTCTTCTCAACGCGCAGAGTGGAAGCTCCACCCTGGAGAAACGATTCGAGTGCAGAGCGATTGCCTATCCGGCGCCGACGTAAGGCGTCATTGCCTTTCTAGGTACCGTAACTAGGAAGTTGCGCAGTTCGCATATGTGCATTGCACTTCAGTTACTACTGGTTCAAAGACGGGCTCGAGCTCAACTTATCCTCTGCGGAGAACCAAGGAAGGCTGCGAATGGGCAGAGGGGACGGCGCTTTGACTCTGACGTTGTTGAATTCCACAGACGAGGGCAACTACACCTGTCACGCGGAGAACTGGCTCGGGGTGGCCGTCGACCGGCCCGTCAGCTTCGAGCGAGCCTGTGGGTTGTCGTGGTACTTCTGGATTGGTCTGTAGTAGCACCGGAAGTATCCCCTAACTTGCGCGCTCTTCAGACATTCTTAAGTTCGGCGAAGAACCCATACGAGACGTCGACGTGGAACTGGGCGAGCCCTTCCAAGAGATCTGCCAGCCGCCGGACTCGAAGCCGGCGCCCGACGTCTTCTGGTTGATCAGAGGCACCGAGCTGGGCGTCATACACGACGTCAGCAACGAGACCTCCGTCTCCATGAGCGACATGGTCAGTCGAACTCTGCGCAGTCGTGTCCGTCAGACGTCGAGCAGGGTACTTATACCACCTTTTTCCAGGGCATCCACTTCCACTACGCGCGCCACGCCGACGACAAGGGCGCCGACCTCTACTACGCCTGCGTGGCCGACAACCGCGAGGTCATGTCGCAGCAGCTCGGCCACCTCTTCCGCATCCACATAGACAAAAGCGAGGGCAAGCGCACGACGCTCGACGAGGTGCCCTCCAGGCGCCAGTTCGTCGCGCCCCTCGACGACCCCATCGTGGTCACGAGAGGCGGCCGCCGGGCGCTCCACTGCTTCTACTCGGGATAGTGAGTCGGCGCGTCGGCGCCTTTCAGTTGCAGCGTCAGCACCAATATATTGTAGTCCGGAGGAGTACCCGGTCTGGAGGAAGGACAGGCAGTCGCTCGACGGCCAGAGGTTCTCGCTCACGAACACCGGACGGACGCTGGTGCTCTCCGACGTGACGGCCGCCGACGCCGGCGTCTACGAGTGCTTGCGAGAGCGCGACCGTCGCTCTCTCCACAACTTCAGCGTCGCTGTCGAAGGTCAGAATTGAAAGCGCCTACACTCAGTGCGCAAAGGAGAAGCTTCTCTTGAAATGCTACAGCGGCACCTTACTGGAAGCACGGCATCGCGCCCAAGGGCAGAAACGTCAGCGAAGAGGCGCGACAGGCGGACTTCCTGTGTCCCGCCGAGGCTGTACCTCAACCGACCTTCAGGTTCTTCAAGAACGGCCGGGGTACATGCTGCCACGCGATGCTTCTATGTACATATTCACGAATTGTTCAACTTTCGCTTCCCTGTGCAGAGCTGCAGCCTATCCACAACAAGTACGCAATCGTGGGGAACAAACTGACCATCCGAAGGCTCAACCAGGGCGACCGCGCCGTCTATCAGTGCCTCGTCGCCAATGCACACGGCACTCTCTGGGCCAACTTCTACCTCAACGTCTTCAGTGGGTACTTTTCCTCGGTTATAGAATGGCCGTGACGCACTATGTATATTCTCGCGCGACCTACAGTAGCTTCTGAGCTGTCCTAAGTACTAAGTAGGAGGTGAAGCGCACATGTGACCAATCGGTCGAATGCAGTACATATCACGTGTACACGTAACGACGGCACTACGCTGCGCCGTCTTGGATGGAAGCATTTGGGTTTTCACGCATAGTAATATTTGAGACCACCCTCCGGTGCTTCTGGAGCCGTCGCAGGCGTCTGAGCCCGTCGAGGTGGCAGTCAACAAGGCGGCGACGCTCAGCTGCAAGTTCTTCGGCTCCCCTGCGCCCACAGTCGAGTGGAGCGGCCCTTCCGTCGTTCCTTCGGCCTCCGCCGTCGGCAGCGTGCTGCGCATCGCAAAGGTCGGTGAAAGTTGCGTACTGTAGCTGCTCGCTGTATGTGCCATGTATTCGCAGTGGTCACTCAGCAAAGCAGTTGGTTGCGCGATTGTTGACTCACTATTAGGTCGGCGAATCTTACATACCCCCACAGTTAGACAGATTTTTAATGGAAAATCTGCCTTGGGCTGCCATTTCATTATTTATGGGTAAACAAGGCAGTATTTGTCCTAAGAGCTATCGGCGAGTTCAAGAGGTTCGAAATTGTGTTACCAAGTTTTTTTTTTTGCAATCGCCGCAGAGTTATGTATGCGAATATGCGTGTGGCTTCTGTTCAGGTGGAGCGCGGCTCGGCCGGCGAGTACCGCTGCCTGGGCTCCAATCGGCTGGGCCGGGCTGAGGGGAAGCGCCGTCTGGTGGTGCGCTCTCAGACGGCCATTCGTAGCGGCTCCGAGTCGCGTCAGAGTAAGATGGTGGGGGAGCGGCTGACGCTGGAGTGCCACGTCACGCACGATCCCGACCTGCTGCTGTCGGTCGCCTGGTTCAAGGACGGCGCCCAGTTGGAAGGAAGCGCCGTCAGTCACGTGTCTGAGATGGTCGCCAACGCCACCTACAGAGTGGACGCGCTCGCCTTCGGCGACGGCGGCCTCTACCGCTGCGTCGCCTCCACGCGCGCCGACGTCGACGAGAAGGAGTTCCTGGTGGAAGTCGAGGGTGCGAAGTGACAGTGGTCAGGAGTTGGCTGCGCTGCGCTTCCAATAGTGCGCACCGTTTCAGATGTGCCGGCGGCGCCCGCCTCCGTCCAGCTTCTGAACAACTGCTCCGATCAGACGGCGGTGCTGGCGTTCACACACCAAGACGACTCGCTCAGTAGAATCGATTTGGAGGATCTGAGATTCTGGTCTGGTCTATTTGGGCAGGCCCAACCAGACCTGCAGACATCACAGAATGCGTCTGTTGTTGCTGTTGTTTCAGGGCGCAGTACCAGATCGACAGACGCCAGAGACACAGCCATTGGCGCAGCAATACGCAGCTGGTGGGCTGCTCTCGCTCCTTCGACGGCGGCTGCAGTGGTCAGATCGCCGTCCCTTTGGCGCCCCACGGCGACTATCGCTTCCGGATCGTGGCTCGGAACGAGGTAGCTCGCTTTCAGAAGTGTTGCTCATAGCTGGCAATTGTCATCGTTTATATGCTACAATGCGTAGGTGGGCGACAGTCGTCCTCGACTCACTTCGCACGCGGAAGTCTGTCGCACACTGTCGTCGAAACCGAGCCGCAACCCTCGCGTCTACTCCCTGGAAAGCGACCTTCCCGACGCCGGCACGATTTTTGTCCGCTGGCAGCCGCTCGAGAGGCACGACTGGAACGGCGATGACTTTGGCTACGTCGTCCACTATCGACCCTACGCGGAGAGTGGGAAGAAAGGCAAGTACCTACCGTAATTTTCTTTCGCTTATCGCTCGCGCCGTTTCGCGCATCGCGTGATAATTGGCGAATGAACGGCTAACACTACGACGGGGGCGCGTGACTAGGAGGTGCATAGTGAGTTACAGTATACAGTGCAGGAGACGCCACGGCAGATACCAGCAGTCATCACAGGAAAGGCTCGGCAGTGTATTGAGAGTATCTATGCGTTTCCAGCCGAGTGGCACGAGGTGGTGCTCAACGATCCCCGCCTTTCCCACATCGCGCTCGAAGTGTCGTCTTCTGCTGCGCAGTATGAGCCCTTCGAGGTCATGGTCAAGGCCAAGAACGCGCTCGGAACTTCCACCGCCGAGGCGCAACCCAAGATCTTTCGCAGCGGCCAACTCTGTGAGTGGAGGGGAGAATGCTTGCTCTAAAACGGACTTAGAGTTTGTGTTTGTTTTTTTTTTGCAGACCCGACGACGCGCGTAGCCGACTTCAAAGTGGCCGAGGTCGAAGGCAACTCCGTGCGCTTCTCATGGGACGCCGTGGACCCTTCCGCGGTCGGCGGCGACTTCAAGGGCTTCAAGGTGACGCCGCCGGCTTCAGCGCTTCTCGGGCGCGCGCATTCATGCAATGTACGCAAGTGGACGCTCTCAGGTCTTCCACTGGCACAGTGGAGATCGTCGCCGTCGTCGCTCGAAGCGATCCCCAGTCGAGTCTTCAACTGAAAGCGTCGTCGTCTTCGGGACAGATTCCACTGGCGGCGTGGTAGTAGGCTTAGCGGGCGACGCGTGGAGATCGGCGCAGATCGCCGTCTTCAACGGCAAAGGGGAAGGGCCCAGGTCGCCACAACCCCCGCTGAGATTCTTCGTCAACAGGACTGGTGAGTGTGTGGAAGCTGCCGCTGTGTACTAGTTGCTCTGAAGTGCGTCACTTGTTCATGAACCCGTATAGTAGATATAGACAGACATTACCACCGTCGCCGTTCAGCGTCGTCGCCAGTGCGGCAGCTCTCCGTTTTTGGCGTCAGCAACAGCTCTATCGGCTTCCACTTCCTGGTTCCTTCTGCGCCCAATGGCCCGCTGAGCTACTACGCCGTGCAGGCGTGCAAGGGTTCGCGCTCAGTTTCGACTGGATACTGTAATCTGCTACTATGTGGATGTGCGTCTATAGCCTCGGATATGTCGACGCGGCGCTCTTGTCGCGACGCTTTGGTGGACCACAACTCTGGAGTGGAAGTGGTCTCGGGCGCTGTGGGCGATCTGGACGCCGACACTCTCTACGTCGTCAGTGTCCGTCCCGTGGCGCCCTTTCTGAAAGGGGACTCAATGAGAGCGCTCGCGAGAACCGGCCGGACGGAAGCCTACGAAGATTCCAGTAAGCGCTTCTAATGTGTATCTAGATAATTATGCGCAAGGCTCAATGCCAGAGTACGTATGAAGCGATTGCAGCGCCGCCGGCTGCGCCACTGCTGACACGACTCGAAGGCGCAGGTAGCGACTCCCTCGGCGTCTCCTGGAGGCCGGGCAACGAAAGCGGCCGCCCCATTGGGAATGCATTCCTGTTAGAGTACAGGCCTCTGAACCAAGGTGGCAATACTCGTAGATACATGACCTAGCGCACAGTTCTTCCCAGAAGTTCTAAGAGGGCGCATTCTGTAGACGGCGACGCTGTGGGCGACTGGGTTGCTGTGGGGCTGCGCAACGATTCGTACGCGACGACGATCGGCGGCCTCGAAGCCGACACTGTCTATGAAGTGCGCGTGCTGGCGGCGCAGCGATTCGACAGCGGCGTCGTTCTCAAGACGGCCTCCCTTCCGGCCGTGGCGCGCACCCTCCCCTCCCCTTTAGGCGGGTTCAATTGATCGTACACTGCGTCAAACTTCGCTCCAATTGGAAGCGCCATCGGTGTTTGGTCGTCACTTCAGTGGGAAGGCGTTCGTGGCGTCTGCTCTTCTGGTTCCTTCTCATCCTTGGCGTCGTCGTGCTTCTGATCCTTCTGCTTCTCTGCCTCCTCTGCTGCTGCGCCCGCCTGCGCGATCGGCGCACGAAGAAGGGCGCTTCTGCCAGCAAGTCGAGTCGCGAGGCGATTCTGCCGCCGCCGCCTTCGGCCGCCCGCCAGGCCTACTTGGCTAGCATGCTGTGCGGTTGTCGACCTGCAAGATTGGCTAACTTCTTGTGAAGGCTTGGCTGAATGTACTTCTATTCTCCGATAGCGACAATGACGACGACGGTGGGGCGAAGAAGGAGAAGGAGTCGTTGGAAGAGGCGGATGGAGGCTCTCTGGACAGTATGTCGGAGTACGGCAACGGACGCGACGCCGCCGGCAGTCGCTTCTCCGAAGACGGCTCCTTCATAGGTGTGGAGAAGAGAAGAACATTCTCTTATTTTGAACAGTACGGGTACAACTGGGTACAGTAATCATCCGTCAGCGGCACGCCCAAATACCACCTTCCATGCAGGTCAATACGTGCCCACCCGGAGGATTCTGGTAGTCCACGACGAAGGAAAGACGCAGACGACGGTGTCGCCCCGACTTGGCGGCAACCGTCGCTTCCCAATTGACGCCAAACACCTCAGCCCCACTGCAGCGCGCCGCAGAGAGCAATAACGATAGTCGACCTGTGTGTAGCTCTTGTCTACGTACATACGTACGTAGGTGTTGTAAGGTGCTTGCTTATGGTACACGGTTTTGTCCATGCGTGCAATGTGCACAGCCGTCAGGCGCTGATGCGCCGATCGGGGCGTCTTGATGGTGGTGCGTATAGTAAATTCAACTATTCAAACCTACCATCTCCACCTAATATGCAAATCCTGAGGCTGCTGTAGCCCTCATATTATCGCAGAGATTGCTATCTCTACTCCAACCGATATAAAAGGGGGACCAAATCGTCATAATTTGAACCCGATCCTCGGTGGACCGAACCCTTGCCCGTCGTAACGGCAAATTGGTGAAAGCCCTAAGGCTGACTCCAACCGCTAAGGTTTAGCGAACCCGATCCGTGACCCCAATTGTTCTTGGGTAACGTGATTCTTTGGCGCGGGAGCCTAGGTCCTGTTCATACCTTTTTCCTGCTACCGTGCTACGTTGCTTTGTGCTCTCCCGAATATTCTACTTCCCGCTATCGCTGGAAGAGCGCAAGGGAACGTCTACATTCCACGACCAGTTTGTAAAGTCCGGCACTTTGTGAGCTCGGCGAAGAAAGTGCGAAGAGAAGTTGTGGACCGACCGTGTCGACTCTTCCACTCGACTTCCATCCGGTCGGCTAGTCGCTTCCTCGCCGAGGAGGGACAGAGAAGATTGATAACGGTAATCCAAGAGTTAGGTGCCTACTATACCGACTCCACTAGGTGAGATCTTAGTAGGAGCTAGGGAGTTGGCTCTACTAGGTGAGTCACAGCAGTTAGTGGCCTTTGCAGTGGTGACCCGTCCCCGTGACCCAGCTCTTGTCAGTTCTTTGCTCCGGCACGGAACTAACAAAGTTGGAGAGCGCGCCTTCTGGATCACCATTGTCAAACGCTTCTACGCTTTCCTGCTCAGAATTTTCTGCAGCCTATACTCCCCTGATATTGTGCTTTGCTCAAATCGGTGCAGTTTTCTTTTGCAGGATCGCGTACCCCTCGTTCGGTTGTCGGACCTGATCAGGTGCCGTGTACGTGCCTACAGGTTTACGACCACGCCGGGCAAATCATCGCCAAGCAGTCGAGCAAGCCAAGCGGCGTCGCCGTTCGCTCCTCCACTGCGGCGAACCCTTCCAAGTGCAGCCAAGCGCTCTCACCGGGCGACAACGGCTGCGCGCACACACTTCTACACGAGCGTCGATTCGACCGCTTCGCTAGCGGCGAGATTGTATTGTCGTACTGTGCGACCGTGACTCGTTTGCAGTGATGTCAGCGACAGGCGGCAGACCGCAGTCTGCATTGTTCCGGACGCCCCAAGGAGGCAGTCGTAATTCCGACACGGCACCGCCCAGCGCATCGGCGACGCCCCGGTTGACAAGGACCCCTGCTCGCTTCACTGCCCAGCACGCTGGCGCTCTCCGCATCAATTTCGACGACGGAAACGCCATCCCGCAGACTGTTGACTGCGGATTTGTGCAACGCTTGGAAGACGCGTTTCCAGGCATCACGAGTCAACCGGCGGCCGACATTCGACAGTGCCTTCCTCGAATCAACATGCTCCCGGCCGAGAGAGAGTACAACGAATTAGTCCTCAAGTACTTCCGAAATCTGCCCGCAGTCGTTATCGAACACGACCTGCCGCCAGAACTAGCTGAAAGGGAAGGTAAAGTGTTGAGTGCACATACGCACACCGCTTTCGCTTACTTTTGGAACACTACGAACTGGGCTCATATGGCGCCCACGTATCGCCTCAAACGCAAACTTCTCGGTTTTACGACTTCGTTCCTT
>JASAMZ010007938.1:0-11200 GCA_030248115.1 Linhomoeus sp. GSCO2_2 | reverse complement strand
CGTATTGCTCCACTGACTTGAACGTGAGAGAGGGTACTGTAACTGTAATGATAGTGGTTGATTGGTTGAAAGTTTGATGGTAGTATATAGAGCAGTAAGGCTTCTTTTTGAGCCCAAGCGGCGTACTGTGGCTAGATTGTATTGTACAGCTTGTGAAGGTGTGGTTAATGCGTCAAGTGTAGTAACAAGCTCCGGTATTAAAAAGTTGAGTTTGTATTTTGACTGACATTGCAAAGAGTTGCGTTCTTTCTGCAGAGAGTGCGACAGTTCATCGCCCTCATGCTCCGCTTCATGAGCCCCCGCTTCGCAAGAGGGTATTGCATTAGCAATATTGATTTCGCCCGCGATTTGGCTTTTAGAGCAAGAACATCGCTCTTTCAAGCAACGCTTTTAAAAAAGTGACAAAAACTTGTAAAAGTGTTGGCAAACAATTGACAGAGCACAAAAGAGCGCACTACGAGCAATCAAACCGTGTCGCACTTCTGCATGTAGCAAAGAGCGATCTTAGCGTTAAAATCGCGAGAATGGCGTTTTATGCCGTGCGTGTTTGCGTAATTGAACAAAGTTGTGTAGCCGCGTGAAAAAACACGTCGAGAGCTTTCACCTGGCGTGTCGATTGCCACTATACGACGTAAGACGAGCGAGTTAGAGCCGTTTGTGCTTTTGCACCTTCTAGTTACTGTAACTCCCGAAATTCCAACCTTTGAATTTCCACCAATGAGAGAACAGACGATCAGTGAGTCGGGAGCTGTCCAAAAAGCTCGAGATCGTCTCTCTACGACGCAAGTTAAGCGAGTTAGAGCGACCTAAGCGTCAAAATCCCGATAATGGCGTTTCAGCGGTGCGTGTTTGCGTAATTGAACAAAGTTTTGCAGCCACGTGAAAGAGCACGTCTAGAGCTTTCACCTGGCGTGTCGATTGCCGCTCTACGATGTAAGACGAGCGAGTTAGAGCCGTTTTGTGCTTTTGCACCTTCGAGTTACTGTAACTCGCAAAATTCAAACTTTTGAATTTCGACCGATTGGAGAACAAATGATCAGTGAGTCGGGAGCTATCCAAAAAGCTCGAGATCGTCTCTCTACGACGCCAGTTGAGCGAGTTAGAGCGATCTTAGTGTCAAAATCCCGAGAATGGCGTTTTCAGCGGTGCGTGTTTGCGTAATTTAGAACATTTTTACTGCCACGTGAATGGGCGCGTCGAGAGCTTTCATCTGACGTGTCGATTGCCACTCTACGACGTAAGACGAGTGAGTTAGGGCCGTTTTGCGTTTTCGACCTTCAGGTTACTGTAACTCGCGAAATTCAAATTTTTGAGTCTCGACACCGGTTATGACTAATGATCAGTGAGTCGATACCTATCCATGGAGCCCAAGATCGTCTCTCTACGACTTTCCAACGCCGAGATCTGAGAGCGTGACGCACGCACGCACGCACGCACGCACGCACGCACGGACGGACGCACGCACGCACGCACGCCGAGCTCTCGTATGGTGTCGCCCGCCTGAGGGCGGGCGAAAAAAGAGCTTCGGTGCGCCGTTCACTGCGAAACTTTAGCAGGTTTATCACAATATCATATGACACTAATCGGTTTCTACCGCCGTTCGTTTCAGTACTGCCAAGACGACAATCTGGAGCTCTTCTCCTACCTGGTGCCATTTGTGTTTGACAAAGTCAGTTGATTTTTGCGTAACAATTTTTAACAATTTTTGCATTTGTTTTCTCATTCTCAGTTCTCGGAAAGCGCCAAAAACTCCAAGGAGATTATACGCCTGGTGGTCTCCGTGATCGACGCCAGACAGGTATACTGTAGACGCTGGAATTTTGAAAATTTGAATTTTGTGGTAATTTTGCGCGAATTTCAGTTGCACGATTTGATCGGCGGCGTGGTGCGCGAGGACTTCAAGATGTTTCGCAAGGAGAATTTTACTTCCCTGCTGGGTGGGAAACTTTGTGATTTGTGGTAGAAATACAGTGTGTTTTGCGTTTATGCATGCTCTCAAGTCGAAACTTTGCAACCGTAAAGTAACGTAAAGTTTTCGCGCAACGTACCATACTTCTCTAATCGGCGCCCCCAAAGGTGCGACCGATTTTTGCGCTTCCAAATTATGCGATTTCCTTGAAATTTGAACCCTTCTTTGTGCCTGGCGTAACAGTAAAGCTCGCGTAACCTTTCATTCACAGTAACCCTTCAAATACCTGAGTGAGTTCCATTTTGGTGCGCGCGACGCGTCAAATTCACCCGAGGCTTCCACTGATTGTAGAGATCACTCAAAAGTCGCATTCCTACATGAAGTGTCACTCAATGTAGCACCCTGTACACTGCAATTCAAACTCTTTATTCGTACCGTAACCCATTCAATGTCATTGTGTCTGTGGCAGTCTCATCTCTCGAGTGGGAGAGCGTGGAGCAGTTGTTCCTCTGGCAACTGATCACTGCACACGACCTCCCCTTGGACTGGCTCCTCCCTCTCATCACCAAGCTGAGATACCCCCGTGAGTACATTAGGTTTTACAACGTAAAACACCTACAATAAGTGACCTAGAAGCTTGCTATTTGGGCCACTCCGACTAATGGGGGCGATTGTTGTTTTGTGAACATTTGGCGGCTCGATTCTTAGAGCTGAATGGCTTATTGGAGAGTTTTGGCGTACGGTAGATACAACGTACGTATTGCTCTACAGAATCCTTACGATTCAACTCTACGATCGATAGTGTGTGACAACATAGAGGTGTTGCATGTCTAAAGATCCGTGCGTACGTTACACCTTACACTTTCAGTTGAGTCATTCTCTAGAATTGTCAGTCCTAGTCGTAAGACGTAACTCATTGTCTCCCGTCCCTTCCATCTACCACCCTGCATATCGTGTGGCGCATTCAGAGCACTCGGAGGCTCTGAGCAGTCTCTTCCTTCTGCTGCATCAGAGTCACAGGCAGGCCACTGCCAAACTCATTCGACCTCTGCTCGCATGCGACTCCGACTATCTGGTATGATATTAGGGTGAGATTACAGCAGTACAGAGTGCTTTGCTTCGGATGATGCTAGGTTTTGTTCCAAGCTGCAGTCGATAGTAGCGAAAGTTTAGCACATCTGTGCAAAGAATGTCATTTCGTATGTTAGATATCCAGCCGTCGGTCGCCGAAAGTTGAGTTGAGTTGGGTGTCAACGCTGAGGTTGGAATGATACATCATAACTCGGCTCACGCTACAACTTGCACCTGAAAAGCATTGATCTTAGCTTCAATTCGAGATAGGAGCCAACTCCGTACGTCTTCTAGATCCCGATTATATAAGACGCTCATATCCCGATTCGATCCGGGTTCTACCGCGCCACACTCCGAGTCCCTTCCCTGCGTCTTCAGGCTGTGAACTTCGTGAAGGCGCTGCTGGCCGACGACGACGAGGACACCCTTCCGAAGACGGCGCAGATTATCGCCCGCGAGATCTCCACCGCCTTGAAGGCCGGCGACCGATCCGCCGAGAGGCAGGCTAGGAGGTGCGAGCGCAAGCGAAAGCGGCGTCAAATCTCACGTACAGTTTTGTGACAGCGCTGGCACTTCAGAGGCGCTTCGAAGCCAGGCGTGGAGCAGATCTTCGGCCATCTGGACCGCCTGCGCGTCAGCTGCCTCGACCACAACACCGTTCAGAAGTGTACGTTACTGCACTTTGCTTTAGAATTCGGTATTTGTCTCTCGATCGAAAGTGGGAAGGTGTCTAGAACATGCGTTACACGGTTTTCGTTCGGGTGCTAGATGTACCTACCTGCGCTACAAAGTGGCAGAGCAGAAAAGAAGCTTGTCGGCTGTCGGGCAGGATAACATTCATTTATTTCGATTACCGTAACGCCTGCATCAATAATCAGTGTCAGATTTCGCTGAAGACAGACTGACCGTCAAACGAACACACAGTCAACGAAGTCGTCTGTAATGATAATTTCAGCTCACTATCCAACGCGGCCGTTAATACCTTCCCTTCTCCCTTCCTTCAGTCTTCGGCGACGAGTCGATCCAGGGCGCCTTCTCCCAAGCGCGCCGGATGGAGCGTCTGCGCAGTCGCTTCAGCGAACTCTTCGCCGTCATCGAGATCCTCGGCGGCGACTCCATCGCTTCCTCCGCTTCCACTGCGCGGGAGAGCGCCACGAAGCACTCGACGGCTTCCGCCGCCGGATCGGCCTCGGCTTCTACCGCGACTTCGACCTCGAGTCGGTCACTGAAGTCGGGTGGTCGCGCGAAGCGGCCCACGAGAACTACAGCCTCCTCCGCCCCAGTCGTCGCAGTCGACAGCAGCGACGTGAGTTAGAGATGATGAACAGTATGAGTGCCCGAGTTTTGATTGGCTGCTTGAGTGGTTAAAGACAATGCAGGCTCTCCAGCGCAGCACGAAGTGCCCGATATTTGCGTTGCTCGCTTCGCTTTCTAGCGACATGTACTCTCTCGTAAGCGCTGCTGGCTGCGTAATGTTATGCCGCATATGATAGACCGGATTACTGTAGACATCCTTAGGCTTGTTCTGATCTGATGAGTGGTCAGTCGTCGCTCGTTGCAGGAAGAAGAGGAGGAGGCGGCCGACCGCCGAAGGAGGAAGCGCGCTCGACTGGCCGACGAATCGGACAGCGACTGATAATTGGATGACAGTGATCTCTTGTTGTGTCTAGTGATTTTTAATTACGTGGTATAAAGTCGTTGCTGTCGAAATTTAGTCTTGCGACTAGTTGAGGTCTTAGGTAGTTTTGTCGGTAACAGCCGCATGTGCCTGCTTTCGAAGGCGCGCAAGAGAAAGTGTCAAAGAACACGCTGAATCGTCAGCCGTTAGTCCCAATAACGTCCCACGACTCCTCTGAGCACTGCACAGTTCAGTATCGGAACTTATAGGGAGCGCACCGTTCGTCAAACTACAGGGTGGGCCAAAAAAAGTGAGACCCCTAACTTTGCGGCCGCCGTTCTCAAGCATGACTGCACCGATTGACTTCAAATTTGGTGACAACACACTACAGAGTGTTTTTGATCGTCGGTACAAATTTCAACCAATTCTGTGCGTCTCACGCCAAATGGCAGCTACGCGCGCAACACCATGCCGAAAATTGGGTGCGGACGGCGAAGAGGAGGATGGCGGGCAAATTCTGAGATCATAGATTCGGGCTGTTCGATGGGGCCGCCACCCTGGTCGACCACTTGCTGCAAGCGGGGGCCGAAACCGGTAGATCGAATTGTCCGTTAAACTCATAACTCTTGCACAATCACATCCTTCAGATGCCACACGCTGGTAATGGGGTGACGGTAGACATCCGTAGACTCCACAGTGTATTCGTTATCTCTGAGATTTTTTGACAGTGTAATGTTTGATAGTCACACGTTGTCCCACACCGTCTAACGAACTGCATTCCGATCACTATCTTACGGATGACGACTCACATGGCCATCCTCCTCTTCGCCGTCCGCACCCAATTTTCGGCATGGTGTTACGCGCGTAGCTGCCATTTGGCGTGAGATGCACTGAATTGTTTGAAATTTGTACCGACGATCAACAACACTCTGTAGTGTGTTGTCACCAAATTTGAAGTCAATCGGCGCAGTCATGCTTGAGAACGGCGGCCGCAAAGTTAGGGGTCTCACTTTTTTTGGCCCACCCTGTATGTAGGTTGCGAGTCACGTGAGCAAATGAGGAGGATTAACGCCGCCTTAACTCGTGGAAGTAACTTTGAATTCAAATGTACGAACATTGGCATCTTAGGCGATTTGATATGAACAGTGGATTACATGCATTCCTGCTTGGTTGTTCATATGTACTTCTTGTTGAGTGAATAATTTATCTGAGATTCTGTTGTAATTCAATTATAACTGTGCCCTTATAACTTTGAGAAGACACCGAAGGGAAGACAAGAAGTTAGAAGACGATGAAGACGCCGCCGCCGTTCCTCATCGCCGCCGTCGCCGTCGTCGCCGCTGTGGTCGTCGTCGAGGTGGCGCTGCTGCAGAGCGGCCAGAGGAGAAGGCAATTAGCGACGACGGCGCCCAGCCGACCAGAAGACAGTCATCCGGCCGTGGAACGACTCCGACCGAAGCAGCAGCCGTCCAGTCGACCGGCGGAAGAGTCGCCAAGCCGTCGGCCGACAGAGACGACGAGAAGAAGAAGGGCGAAGACGAAGAAGGAAGAGGAAGGGAGACAGAAGCGGCCGGACGAAGGCGAAGAAGCGACGACAGAGAAGGAGGAATCGAGCGGCCAGTCGCTTACCCTGCAGAAGCCCAGTCGCCGTCGCCGTCGTCTCCTCCGCTGGCAGAGAGCTGTCGCAGACGTCGCCGGCGACAACGTGAGGGGAACTGATGGCGACGAAGAGACGAAGTGCGAGTACATCAATACAACCGACGATTCTTGCGGGTCGGGCAAGTACTGTTCCTACAGGCTGAATCTGAAGGTGTCCGCTGGCAAGGAGGGGTATTTTAAAGCAGAGTGCAAAGAGCCAGTTGACTGCCGGGCCAATAGTACCTACAAGGGCATTTTCCTCGATTGCTGCAATCCGACGGAGGAAGTGGACAAAGACGTTCCCCGCTGCGTTGAAGTGAACATCCCAGAGCGGCTCTTGACGAGGCTCATCAAGCTGCGGAGGAAAAAGGGCGGCAAGACGAAAACCTACTGCTACGACCACGAGAAGGACAAGAAGGAGAAAGTGGCCGGCGGCTTCCCTCTGCCCCACAAGAGCCAAGGCTTCTGCGTCAGCGAACTTGTCCACGGGAATGGGACGGAGAAGAATGAGGACGACGAGAATGTGCTGCGCGTGGCCACGGAAGAAGACGCCTGCGCGAATGCGTCTTTACCGAGAGCCGGCAAATGCCATATGGCCGACCACAGGATCGGCAGAGTCGTCTGCTGCTGCGAAGAAGCCCTCTGCAACAAAAGACTCGAGCCAGATAGCAAAGAGATCTACTTCAGTCTCACGACCACCTCAACTACCACGACTACCACTACGACTACCAGTACGACAACCACAACCACTACCACCACAACCACCACCACGACGACAACGACGACTACCACAAGTACGACCACGATAACAACAACCACGACCAGCAGCACTACCACAGCAGCTCCGACGTCGACGTCCCGTGCGCCGACCTCCACAAGCAGCTCCAAGAGTGAATCGACGACGCCGTCTCAAGTCGACATCACGACGACAAGTCGGCAGCCCGAAACAGAAGTTGCGTCATCGTCGTTGGCGCCTACGAGCCCTACTACAACGTCCAAGAGGAAGACGACGACCGCAGCGAAAGCGAGGTCCATCTTCACAACGTTATGGTTTCTGATCGCCGTCTGCGCAGCAGTGCTCGCGACCGTTGTCCTCTGCCTCGTCGTCTTCTGCGTCTGCTGCAGGAGAAGAAGGAAGGCGAAGGCGGCCGTCCAGCCGACGAAGCCAGTGGAGGAGCGACCGGCAATAGCGCAGAGTCAGCCGAGAAGTGGCCGGCCAGTCGTCAGCGTCAGCGAAGCAGCGGCAGTCGATCGGCAACGATGGGCAGCGATGCAGATGCGGGAGATGTCGAAGGCGGCGACGGATCCGAAGCCGATTGTCGCCAAGAGCGAGCAGCCTGCGCAGTCGCCGCCATCGCCCCAGTCAGAAAGTACTCAGAGCGATGCCAAGAGTGTGTCCTGTGACTACTGCATCGAGGAGTGCACCTGCCCGCCCGGCGGCAAATACGGCCCATTGGGACGCCAGCTACTCATGAAGAGTCGCAGCGCCAGCCAGGCGGCCGGAGAAGAAGCGCCGAAGAAGGAAAGCGAGAAGGCGCCAGCGGCAGCGTCGCCGAAGCGGAAGGAGGAGTCGACGGCCAGCAGCAGTCGTCGAGAGGACAAAGAAGAAGAAGTGGAGGAGTTGCTGGAGCCGCCAGTCAGCGACAACCTGGACTCCAGTCGGCCGCCGCCGTCGTTCGTCGACCAGTCGTCGCCGCGCGAGCTGTCGGCCACGTCGCTGGTGCTGTCGGCGCTGGCCTCGCCCTCCGACCGGAGCAAGTCGACGACGCTGCAGCAGTCCGAGTCGGCGGCCGGCGACGACGGCGAAGACGAAGACGACAATGTTTCCGAGAAGAAGGAGGAGGACGCCGAGTGGATGGAGTGGACGCGGCCGGAAGCCGCCGACGCCGACGAGGAGCAGGCGCAACGGACGAAGGATCGCGATCAGTGATCCGGTGATCGGCCGACTGACTGCGCAAAGTGCTTATCTGTGACCCGTTCATGCAGACGTTGCTCCGTCGAGTTCTCGAGAAACGCGCTGTGGAGAGGACGGGGAGATGTGTGGGGGTGCATTCGAAACTGCTTAGGTATGTGTCTAGTGTTTGCTGTCGGCTTCCCATTCGCTCGCTGTTTGGTAGCACCCACAAGTCTTGATTACTACCGACGTCAGTCAGATTACTACCGACGTAAAACAGACAAATTTGCATGGCGCGAATTTGAAAATAGCTTGTCTTCTCGTTATAATTCTCCATAAAAGCTCATAGAAAAGAAGTCAGTTTATTCATTTCCTTCTGTGTTTCTCTCTCTCGACTTCACATTCGTCGACTTCGCCTGCCGAGTGCCGACCTGCCTGCCTGCCAGCCTGCCTGCTTCGCCCTCCGGACGTCTTCCACCGACCCTCCCACCCCGGCCGTCACCAACGCCAACGAGGAAGATGCCGCCGCCGCCACTGCCACTGGAACCGACGCCGCCGATGGGGTCTCTGCTACGGCGGCCGCCGCCCGACGTCGAACGGCTTCCACCGCGCAACTGGAGGACGGGGACTTCGACGGAGCCGACAAGCACCCGCGCAGAGTCTGTTTGACGCTTCCTATTCCTGTGTCTGATCTCTGTATGCGTTGAACATATGAGCTATGATTCCTCGGCAAATCTACTGAAGAGTCCCAACCTTGGATACGCTCATATGCTAAACGCGTAAAACCGATATACAGTAGAATGACATGCTGTGTGTAGATTTCTAATTGGGACGAAATGCAGCATGTCAGTGATTGGTCAGTGCCTCTATATCCATGCTTGTGGTAACTACCACTTTCGCTCATTCATTCCCATTCGCTCGCTGTTTGGTAGCACCCACAAGCCTTGATTACTACAGACGTCAGTCAAATACGGCAATACAACATGAGCGCAATCTCTCACGGACTTCCAAGCGACACTGTACACCAACAGGCTACGATACAGCGGGGAGAAGCGTCGTCGTTGACAGCACAGGATCACAGGGCGACTACTATGTTTGACGATTAGATTCTCGTTCACTCTGCGCGAGTGCATATACAGCGAGAAATGACCCTTATAACACTAGTCTGGCAACAGCCCAAAAGTACACGCCGCGCTACAGACCAAAATAGAATTCTCTCTTGATTCCGCGTCGTCCGTGAGCCGTCGTCGACAGTCTAGGACAGTCGTTGCAGAAGTTACAGCAGCAACAATAGCAGCACTCAGAGAGAGACAGACTAGATGTGATACTATAGTGTCTCAGTCGAGCCTCTCAGTCGATGAGCGCGTAGAAGACAATGCAGGCTCTCCAGCGCAGCGCGAAGCGCTTGATAATTGCGCCGCTCGCTTTCTAGCGACATGTGCTCTCTCGTAAGCGCTGCTGGTTGTTTGTGTAAGTTATGCCGTCTATGATAGACCGGATTACTGTACAGACATTATTAGGCTTATTCTGATCTGATCAGTGGTCAGTCGTCGTTCGTTCCAGGAAGAGGAGGAGGAGGCGGCCGACCGCCGAAGGAGGAAGCGCGCTCGACTGGCCGACGAATCGGACAGCGACTGATAATTGGATGACAGTGATCTCTTGTTGTGTCTAGTGATTTTTAATTACGTGGTATAAAGTCGTTGCTGTCGAAATTTAGTCTTGCGAGTAGTTGAGGTCTTAGGTAGTTTTGCCGGTAACAGCCGCATGTGCCTGCTTTCAAAGGCGCGCAAGAGAAAGTGTCAAAGAACACGCTGAATCGTCAGCCGTTAGTCCCAGTAACGTCCCACAACCCCTCTGGGGAAAATGACGGGTCACATGTAAATCGGTACTTCCACATATATTCTGGAACTTGCGCATATAAGCGGCACTTCCACATATAAATCGGTACTTGCACATATAATTTGGTGCTTGAACACAAATTTGGGTACTAGCGCATATTAATGGTTTTGTAGGCGTAAACGCGTTCATAATGGGCAGCGGCCGTTAAAGTGAACCGATTGCACTTCTATTGGGTATTGTGAAACTAAACTGCATTACATTACATGTGCGAAGCAGTGGCCGTCTCGTGTTTCGTTACATTTCTTTTGGACACAGAATATTCCTTCCAGTTCAGGCTATGCTTAGGCTCGCCCTGCGCCCACCATGCACAAGAGTCAGTCGGCGTCGCAGTCTGGCGGGTCGAAGCTTAGGCTTAACGCGACCGGTGACCGACTTCAGGGCGCGCGGACCCTGAAGTTGGTGGTCGCGCTAAGCCTCAGCTGAGACCCGCCAGGCGCGACGTCGACCGAGTTTTAGTGCAAACTTTTAGTGGGATGCACACTCCCCCATATGCTTTGCCTCCTGCTTAGGCCGGCTGTGCCCCTTCCCTGCTAGCGTTTGCGACAACCTTCACGTTGAAGACGGATTTTGCCTGGTCACCAGACACACACAAGCGCTCGCTTGGTGACACAAACACTCTAGTTCGTGTGGCAGTCGATTCTCTGTAAGCAGGGAAACAGACACGCCGAGCGGCCGATTAAATGTGAAAGTCACGATTTATATGCGATAGTACCGATTTACCTATATGCGATTGTGCCGATTTATATGTGATTGTGCCGATTTATATGTGGAACTGTTGGGTATTTGTGATAGTGCCGATTTATATGTGACAGTCCCGTTTTATATGTGCCAACACCCGAATTATATGTGATGAGTGCCGTTTTAAATGTGATCCATCCCGCCACCCGACCCCTCTGAGCACTGCACAGTTCAGTATCGGAACTTATAGGGAGCGCACCGTTCGTCAAACTATGTAGGTTGCGAGTCTTGTGAGCAAATGAGGAGGATTAACGCCGCCTTAACTCTTGGAAGTAACTTTGAATTCAAATGTACGAACATTGGCATCTTAGGCGATTTGATATGAACAGTGGATTACATGCATTCCTGCTTGGTTGTTCATATGTACCTCTTGTTGAGTGAATAATTCATCTGAGATTCTGTTGTAATTCAATTATAACTGTGCTTTTGAAAA